>PVJC01000771.1:0-23538 GCA_004026665.1 Murina feae
GCTTTGTATCTTACACCTTTTAATTGTTATTTTGAAATCAACTTTCTGGCTATGTATGTTTTCCTATAATCCATTCATCAAAGTTTTCTCATTTATCAGAATGAAGTCACACATGTTTGTTGCATTTTAAATTTGATTTTCTTAACCATCATTCGGATTTCTCTTATTCTTAATGGTGTCTCCTCTCTCCCTCTTCTTGGTGAGGTTAATTAAATATTTATTTCTTTTACCCATCCCCAACACCACCAAAGATCCACTTTGAATGTTGCCTCATCCATATCATGTTGAGTGTAAATTTTTAAAGCTTTAAATTACATGGGTGGCAGCCTTCTATTATTGCCAGTAAGAAGAGAGAGAGAGAGAGAGAGAGAGAGAGAGAGAGAGAGAGAGAGAGAGAGATCAATTGGTTGTCTTCTGTACGTTCCCCCACTGGGGACTGAACCCACAACCGTCCAGTACAAGGCCAATGCTCCAACCAACTGAGCCACACCCGTGAGGGCAGTTTTAATTAACTTTTAAATTACTTTATGATGCTTAGTCAATCTGGATTTTACGTCGATGTGTAGTGTAAGATGAAGATTTAATTTTGCTTTATGTACCCTCCCAAATGTTAATCAATTGTCCCAGCATCATTTACTGAATATTTCTTTGCCACTTTTATTATCTAATAAAGTCAAGCACATGAAAGACTGCCGCAGAGCTGTCTGCTCTATTGATCTATGTTTCACTACTTATGTGCTCTGCTGTTTTAATATGTGAAACTTTACCACCCATTTTACAATCTGTGTTCAGCGCGTCCTGTCCTCATGCCTCACTTTCAAGTTGTTCTTACTATTTTGACCTGTCGGCTTCCCTGTGGAAGTTTAGAGTAACTGTCAGTTTCTCTCCCTTCCACCAAAGAAAAGCAAATACTGTACCAAATATAACATTAACAAATATAAAATTAGTTGTTCATTAGGATTGCATCAAACCCACATTTTTTCAGGAAGAAGTGACATTATTAAACAACTAGGGGCCCAGTGCAAGAAATTCGTGCACGGAGGGAGGTGTTCCTCAGCCCAGCCTGCCACCCCTCACATATTGGGAGCCCTCAGGAGGTGTCATAACCTTGTCACCATCACCGGGGCTCCTCTGTGTCCTGTCGCTGGAGAAGAGACACAGTCACTCCCATACCTGCGCTCTGGTTGGCCGAGTGGCCAAGTGGCTCAGATCCTGGACCGTGTGCTGGCCTAGTCCAGCTCCTTCATAACTCACTGCACACTCCTTAGGCTACACTGTGCCGGCTCCCAGGCCACTTTAAATAAGACTTTACATTTTCCCATTACCACTTATCCCTTCTATGCCCTCTTCCACCTTCCCTCACTCTCCACCCGAGCAATCACCTCACTGTTGTCCATGAGTTCTCTCTCTGTTTCTTTTTTGCTCAATCCCTCCATCCTCCAATACCCCCTCCCTCACGTCCCCCCCAACCCCCACTCCCAGAGCTGTCTGCCTGCTCTCTGTCTATGAGTCTGTCCCTATTTTGCTTGGTAGTTCAGTTGGTTCATTAGGTTCCACATAGGAGTGAGATCGTATGGTGCTTGTCTTTCTCTGACTGGCTTATTTCACTTAGCACTATGCTCTCCGGGTCCCTCCATGCTGTCACAGGGGCAAAATTTTCTTCCTTTTTACAGCAGAGTACTATTGCATCATGTAAATGCACCACATCTTGTTTATCCACTCTTCTGCTGATGGGCACATGGCTGCTTCCAAATCCTGGCTATTGTAAATAACCCTGCTATGAACATAGGGGAGCATATGTCCTTTTGAATCAGTGTTTCTGGTTCCTTCGGGTAAATTCCCAGAAGTGGAATCTCTGGGTCATAAGGCAGTTTCATTTTTAACTTTTTGAGGAAACTCCATACTGTTTTCCACAGTGGCTGCCCCAGTCTGCATTCCCACCAGCAGTGCACGAGGGTTCCCTTTCCTCCACATCCTCTCCAGCACTTGTTTGTTGGTTAATTGGGGATTCTGACAGGTGTGAGATGATATCTCATTGTGGTTTTAATTTGCATTTTTCTGATGATTAATGACGTTGAGCATGTTTTCATGTCTCTTGGCCATCTACATGTCCTCTTTGGAGAAGTACCTATTAGAGTCTTTTGTCTATTTTTTAATAGTTTTTTAATATATATATTATTAATTTTTTACAGAGAGGAAGGGAGAAAGATAGAGAGTTAGAAACATCGATGAGAGGATGAGAGAGAAACATCGGTCAGCTGCCTCCTGCACACTCCCTACTGGGGATGTGCCCACAACCAAGATACATGCCCTTGACTGGAATCGAACCTGGGACCCTTGAATCCGCAGGCTGATGCTCTATCCACTGAGCCAAACTGGTCAGGGCCTTTGTCTATTTTTTAACTGAGTTGTGCATTTGTTTCAGTGTTGAGTTTTAAAAGTTTTACATAAATTTTGGATATTAACCCCTTATCATTGGTGAATATGTCCTCCCATTCAATGGGTTATGTTTTCATTTTGTTGATGATTTCCTTTGCTATGCAAAAACTCTTTAGTTAGATGTAGTTCAATTTATTTATTTATTTTTGTTTCATTTCCCTTTCCCAAGGAGATATATCAGAAAACACTCTGCTGGGAGAAATGTCTTAGATTTTACTGCTGATGTTCTCCTCTAGGGTGTTTATGGTTAACAACGATCTTGAGAAAGAAGAACCAAGTTAGAGGAATCACACTACCTGATATCAAACTATACCACAAGGCCATAGTATTCAAAACAGCATGGTACTGGCATAAAACACAGAGATCAATGGAACAGGCCAGAGAACCCAGAAATAAGCGCATATCATTATAGTCAATTAATATTTGACAAAGGAAGCAAAACCATACAATGGACTAAAGACAGTCTATTCAATCAATGGTGGTGGGAAAACTGGACAGTTACATGCAGAAAAAAATATGCAACTAGTCCACCAATTTCCACCACACAGAAGAAGAGACTCAAAATGGAACAAAGACTGAAATGTTAGACTTGAAAACAGAAATGATACTTTTAAAAAGCTGACCAGGTCATGTCACTACGCTACGTTTTCCAAAAACTTTCCAATTTCCCACTTTTCTTAAAACAGACCCACAGTCACAGTGGCCAGCAAGGCCTGTGGGCTTCGGCCTCGCCTCGCTCTTGGCCCTCGTGTCAAACCCCCTTTTCCTGTTCTCTCAAGGCTGGTCTCCTTTTGCTGCTGTTTCTTGAACATGCCAACTCCTTCCTATGATCACCCTGGCTTTCCTCTCAGTGGCTTTCCTCATGTTCCTCAAAGGCCCCCGGCTGAGCCAGGACCGAGGGCTCCTCGCCACCCCAGCTTCCCACCACTTCTCACAGCCGCGCCCGCAGTCAGCTCATGCCACTGGCCCACTCACGTGCTTGTCTGTGTTCTTGCCACCTGCTGCCATGCTGGAGTAGGGGGAAGGACCCATCCATCCTCTTTACAGCATCTGCAGGGCCTGGCACAGTGCGTGGCATCTCGTGGGAGCTCAGGATCTGGGTGTGCACCGAGTGCCAGGGCGGGGGCCTCGCTGGGCTGCACTGGGTGCCTCTGCTCGGGGGAAACGACAGAGCCCTGGGGATCGGAGGCAGTGCACAGAGCAGCAGTGACTGATGTAGCTGAGCCCCTCGCTGTGTGCGCACCTGCACGGCTCTTGGGGAGCAGCAGCGGGCTTACCAGCACTGCCAGCGAGGCGGGTGTGGAGCCGAGGCACGGCTTTGCTGGCCTGCAGTCCGTCAGTCCATCAGTCTGTGGTCAAATCAGACAAGTCAGGCAGCTGGTTTCTATTTTTATTTTTTGACCGTTTTCTCCCGGGACCTAAGTCACACTCACTGTCCTGGTGCGGTCATCTGTTATCATCTCTCGTGGTTCTGGGCATTGCAGATGCATCCTGTGTCCTTGCCCCGGTGTGCCCTGGCTGCAGGCAGGGCGTGGCCGGCGTGGGGTCCCACTCGCAGGTCGCAGGTGGTTGTTTGTGGCTGGTGCTGGCCGGGGCTGTGACCTCCACAGGGGCTCCCAGAGCCTTGTGCCCGTGGCCTCAGTGTGGCCCGGTGTCCTCAGTGTGGCGCTGTCCCCCGGGCACACGCCAGGAGGAAGCCCTCTGGTTTGCAGATCAGCTTTGGAAATCAGAAGGCATGACTTCCGCCCCAACCTGCCCATCAGAAGCTGGCCCACATCCAAGTGCAAGTGAGCCCTGCTCTTGACTCGACGGGTGTTGAAACGACTGGTGGGATGTTTAGGACCAAACAGTCACGCTGGAGCAGGCTGCTATCTGCATCAGGCGGTTCTTCACGAGTCAGCAAAAACAAATACTGTCCGATGGCTCCGAACGTGCATGCCGGCCAGCAGCGCACCCCCTGCTTGCGGTAACTGCTGGAGGCTGGAGGAGGGCCAGCGAGGCTCCCATCTGGCTCTGCGCCTGGTCGCCTGGGTTGTGAGCTCTCTGGGTCCACCCTCAGTAAAAGGGGGGTGATGGAAGTGTAGTCTGTGGTGAGAGGCACAGGGGAGGGGAGCTCCACCCTCCCAGGCCCCTGCCTATTACAGGGGTTCCAACCAGACCCCGGGAACTGCTCCTTTCCTGGGTGAGCAGACCTGGGGTTACCTTGCCCTCACTCGCCACCTCCAGGACCGGAGTTCTACTCTCATCACTTTCATGCAGCTTTCCAGGGAGCCCCTCTGCAGGCTGAGCCCCAGGATGCTGGGGTGGGTGGGCATGGCAACAGCCCCTGCAGCCGGCGCATGGCCAGGGACGTGCTGCCCGTGTGGGCGCAAACACGCTCCCCCCAGAAAAGCTGCTTGAAGGCATAGACTGGGGGAGGGAAGGTTAAAAATAAAGAGTGGTCATGTCAGGTTAAAAGTGAGGGTCCACCTTCAAGTCCCCTGCTCTGGGAGGGTCCGGCGTCGAGGTGGGGGCATGGTGGAGCTTTCGTCCCCAGAGCCCTCATTCCCGGGACCCCCAGGTTCAGGCTACCGCATCTCCCATCTCCTGCCTCACCGCTGTGGCCTCATCATTGGAAGCCTTCATGTTTCAATTGCTTTTCAGGGTTAGCCCCCCTCCCCACCAACAGAGATTTTAAATCTTAAATGTTGAATGTTTTTGAACTGGTCCCTGGCTTCCAGGTATCCCCAAGGCTTCCTGTGATCTGTGAGCAGTCAGCTCACTGACATCAAATACTTCCTTGGCTCAGACAGACATCCAAGTCTGGTTTGGATCCCACTAAGTTAGAAAAGACTAACTTAGACTTTTCCTGCTCTCCTGGCGCTAGTAAAACTCACACAGATGCCGCACCCATGGTGTCCCCAGAGCTATGCTCCGTCTCAGTCAGCTACAACCTCGGTCACTCCCCTGGACACCAGCAGCTAAGGGTCCTGGGCTTAACCGCTCTCTCCAGAATGACCGGCTGGTGAGATGACAGCACTGGCAGGTGGTTGTTAGTTGCAAATGACAGGACATGGGTTTAACTCAGGAAGTAGAAAGGATGGGCCGGTTGGCGCCTCCAGGGCCAGCTCTCCAGCTCCCAGCGCTGCTCCTCTATTTTCAGACCAGCTCTCTCCGTGTGGCGTCTAGCTTCTCCCAGCCAACAACCAGCCCTCTCACCAACTCCCGTTGAAAGAGAGAGCATTTCTTTCACAATAGTTCTATGTTAGTGCCTGGACACTAGTAAGAATGGGATCACATAATCATGTCGGGACAATCACGTGGCTGCGGTACTAGGTGACAGCGCATACTTGACACCTGGGCTGGGAAGCCCCGCCGAGCCCCCTGACTGACAGCGAGGCTGGACGGTGTCACTCAGAGCCCGGGGCGCTCTCCCAGCACCTTCCAGCAGGGAAGTTCATCGCCTTCCTCACCAGCATCAGAAGCTTGAGACCCTCCCACCCAGAGTGAACAGGGGACCCTCTAGGGTCTACACAGACTTGTCACTGGAATGTTAGCATCTAGTAGAAGGCAACTCCACAGCCTGAGCTTCTAGAGGACACCTGCTGGCACTGGCTCCAAGAACCCATTCCTTGTCCTTCTTCTTAAAACCCCACCACCACTTTCCTCCAGGAAACTACCCCTCACCGGGCACTTCAGGGGGTTACACCCTACTCCAGGGGTGACCGGCTTGCTAACCTGATGTTTACCTCTATGGCCAAGGCAATTAAGTTAGAGATGGGTAGTTAGGTCAAGCCAGTCAAACTTAGTTCCATGCCTGTCCTTGAAAATATTGGAGGGAATAGCTGCTCCCTTCACTGCTACTCCCGAGCTCTAGGACGGGGGCTGGAGCATCCGGGAACACAGGAAGGTGAAGCCACGGGGAGCCCTGACCGGGGTAGAGGGGGACAGCCTTCTGGTGTTGTATGCATCTCTGGGCCCACTTGTGCCTGAAGCCGGACAAACCAGGACCCTTTAACTCACTGAAACAAATAAATGATCCTTTTTTATTTTAATGACTCCAGTTTGAAGTGGGTTTTGCCACTTGTAAGCTTAAAAGGGTCCAACATACACGTTTACTACCGGAGCAGGTGCTGGGTTCTAGAAGGGAACGAAGCAGGGGTGCTCCTCCCATTTACCCAGAGGGCAGAGGAGGCGCCTGCCTCTTGCTTTGGGAGCGGGTGTCTGAGGGTGGGGCCTGGGCAGCGTCCAGAGACACTGCTACTGAGGCTGCACCTGGACCCTCAGGCCCTGCCCTGCACGGGGCCTTCTCTTTGCACCTGGCCGAGTCACTCCATGGCCATTGCAAGGGGTCTGTTTCCATTTGTCCCTTAGCAGAAGCCCTTCTGGAAGAAACAAGCTCCTAAGCGTTTTAATATGGGTCTTCAACAAGCAGGCGACAGGGTCCATCCGCTCTGCTTTCAAGCCCTCACTTGACCTCTCACCGGCTGTGCAACCTTATTCAAGTTTCTCGGCATCTCTGAAACTCAGTTCCCTCATCTATAACGTGGGTTTAACGACACCCAGCTCCCACAGCTTTGTGAGACTGCCATGCCCTTAACACTGATGGGAATCCATTCTCAACACCCTGAAACCTGGCTGCTGTCAGCATTGCCAGCAGACTGCACCCCCCCACGGCTCTGCTCTGTCTGCGAGGGAATTTGGAATCTCTCCCTCGGCTGTGGCCTTTCTTGCTCAGGGGTGTTATCACAGTGGATACACCACAGGCCGTTGACGTTACCCATCAGTTTATAGGTGACATGGACCCTGGAGGGTCTGGGCTCAACCCTTCCTCTTCACGCCTGGGCAGACTCGAACCAACGGCGCACTGCTCTGTGCCTCAGTTTCCACATAAAATGGGGATGATAGAAGTCGTGTCTGCCTCATGGGGAGTAAGTAAGCTGATATTTGTGGAGTGTTTAGAAGAGTGCCTGGCTCACGGTCACCACTCTGTAAGGGTCCGCCATCATCTATGTGCTTAATGCACGTCAACTACAAACACCCTCCGGGGGCCAAGGGCCGACTTCCGGTGGACAAAGCAACCCTGAGGATGCGGCCAGGCTTTGCGGAGCTCTGATGGCCGGGGTCTTCTCTGGCCCTGCTAATCCCCACACTGCTCAGCAATGGGCTCCCTTATAAATACGCATTTTGGTGACAGCTCCGGCCATGCCAACATTTTGTGTGGGGTTTTAAAAAAATTTATGTGGCTCATAAAACATTTGTAAGGGCAGCCTACAGCAGAAGCTGGCTCTGACACCTGCAGTGTTGGGTGGGCACGTTACTTGACCTCTGAGCTTCACTTCCCTCCACTGGAAAAAGGCGTAAGTACTCATGCCACCGCACAGGGCTGTGGTGAGGATTGAATGAGTTGTTGTCGTAAAGCCCTCAGGTAGGGCTTGACACACTGCAAGCGCTAAATTAATATGTGATAAATAGCAACGTCCAGTTAATAACTCCTGGGAATAGGAAGCTCCCCCAGTACCCTTAGAATTCTCTTGAAAGAGCTAAACATTTGTGCCTTTGATCTTGCACACTAGAGGTTTCACGCTGTAGCCTGCATAACATGTATATCAAATGGACGCCTTTTATTTGTACGACCTAGAGCTTCAAAAAATTAGAATCAGTGGCCCACATTTCATATACGATCTAGACTTCCAGCCTCTCGGGGGGATAGGACACGGCCTTGCTGGCTGCACCTGCAGGGTCCCCTGGCGAGGGTCAGGAACTCCGGCATACAGCATCCGTCTTTCCACTCCCAGAATGCTCATGCATTTGCCTGACCCGCCTGGCTCCACTAACAAGGAAAACAATAGCCAACACATACAAAACATACGACATTTCAGCACTGTCCCTCTCCGTCTCCATCACAGTCCTAAGGGAGAAGTGTTGCTACTGCCCCCTCCCATCTTAGGGATGGGAAGACACGGCTCAGTAACGTTACAAAGCTGTGCCGCTGGTACGAGGCAGAGCTGGGAGATGAGCACTTGGGGTGCAGAGTCCGGGATCTCAGCGCTCTGCCGTACTCCGAGGAACCCCTTGACTCTAGCCCCGGTAAGGTTTCTGCAGCTCACCGGTAAATTGGGACCGTATTGAGGGTGTCGGTACTCAGTGGCCAAGAGATGCCTGGGGTCATGACTTAAGGAGTCGGGTGTCTGATTTCCCCGTTGCCCTCAGCACCACCAGATTCACCGCGATACCCAAGGACTGTCCCGCTGAGTCTATCAGCTCCTGCTGAAAGGCAGTGAACCGGGGGGAGAGTTTCCTCCCACCTAGTGCCTCCCAGCTCAGCCCTCAGCTGTAGGGCACGGGGACAAGGCCATCCCCAGACGTTGCTACGTTCTGCTCACCCTTTGCAACCACAAGCACAGCCCCTTCCGCTAGGGGGCCCGGTTCCCCCGCCGCCCAGGCTGAGGATGAAATCCAGGTGACAGCGCCCTACGCTGGGGCTACGCACCTTTTTTCTGACCTTTGTCTCTTTTCGGTAAAGGTGAAAATCTCACATGGCCACGGAGCTCCAGGAAGCTTCCAGGTGGGGGCCTGTGATTATTGACTTCCCTCTGCTTTCTGCACAGCCCTAAGGTCTAGCAAGATTCGGTCAAGCGTTCCTTCCTGGAGTCTGTCATAAAAACAAGACGTTTTATTTCCCTTTCTTGGCTATTGAGTTTTATGATAATATTTGAAGATGTTGCAAAACACGATTCGCCTTCAGCCCTGACTCACGAATCCGTGAGTGACTCTCGTGAATTTTGAAGAGAACGTCGGTACCCACATGGTGGCTATTGAGAGAACACCCAACAACTGCTGTCAAATGCTTAACGTTAGAAAATGAATTCATAGGCAGTGAACAGAAGTGAGCGCCATCCACTCTCTGCAGCTCCCCGCCTCTCTCTGCTGCATGAGACATGCAGGCGCTGAGCCCGCGCAGGCGGGGGACCGCCCGGGGAGGCTCTCTGTCCCCAGGCCTGAACATACGAAGCAGCGGCTGTCTTCTGGGGTCCCCAAGTAGAGCTGCACCCACAGAAGGGTCCTTGCTCTTAACTGGTGGGGGCACCACTAGGGAGGGGCTTAAAGCCCCAGCATCCCTGGCTGTCAGAGTGGCCTTCTTAGTTTCTTCTCATCTTGTTCCCTGGATGTTTGGGGGACAGACCCCATCCCTGACCCCACGTGCCTGTGGCGCCCCCACGGTGGATGGTCTTGGTTCCATATTACACTTTGATCAGACTCTCGCTGGTCTACTGCAGGTGTTAGCTTCTTGGAGATGCTAACACAGGGGACCACAAGCTGGATGGCTTTCGTGACAGAAGTTCATCCCCTCTGTTCTAAGGCCAAACATTCACAATCAAGTTGTCGGCAGGGCCAGGAGCCCCTGGCGGCCCTAGGGCAGACCGTCCCTTCCCTCTTCCAGCTCCTGGCGCTGGCAGCGTTCCTGTGGCCACATGGCTCTCAGCTCCCTCTTCACAGCACCTTCTCGTCTGTGTGGCTGTTACCTCCCGCTGCCTCTCTTAGCAGGTACTTGTGACAGCATTTAGGACCCACCTGGGTGATCCAGGTCAGCTCTTCATCTCAAGATGCTTGATGTAATTACATCTGTGAGGATGCTTTCCCCTAATGGGGTGACTTTTACAAATTCCAGGACCCGGGGTGACCTTTCTTCCACTTACTCCAGCAGGCCCCCCTCACCACTGCTGAGGCCCTCACCCTCTCCTGCCTCTACTCCCTTACCAGTCCGGGCCTCTTCCCTTCAGAAAAGGCGCACAGACCCGGGTGGTCTCTACAGAGACTGAGCTGGGATGGTTGGAAACACCGATGTGGCTGGATTTGTTCAAATCAGTCCAGCTCCATCTCTGCCTTTTCTCTCAGCTCTGTGAGGATGGGTGGTCGAGGGCAGCTGCACCCTGGCTGTCCTGGCACCGATGCAGAGGCCTCTGTGCCCTGCCTGCTCTGCCTTTACCCTCACAACCATGTTCCTAAAGTTAACTGGGTCATATCCACCCTCAATGCTTCAAGTCTGTGGAGAGATGGACTAACGGTTCTCCAGAGAGACCCACATCCTAATCACTGAACCGGGAACATGTCACCTTACGTGGCAAACGGGACTTTGCAGATGTGCTGGGATGATGAGCCGGGAGAGTTTCCTGGGTTACGGGGGGGGGGGGGGGGGGGGGGGGGGGGGGGGGGGGGGGGGGGGGGGGGGGGGGGGGGAAGGGGGAGTAGGGAGAGGTGTACCCACAGGGGAGGCGGGAGGGCCATAGATGGGAAAGACAGGAAAGACGTGACTGTATGAGCAGAGGCCGAAGCGATGTGCTTTGAAGAGGATGGGGAGGGCAGGCCGTGGGCCCAGGAACACAGCCCCTCTGGGAGCCGGGAAAGGCAGGGAGGGGCCGGCTCGTAGACACCTGGACTCAAACCCGATGAAAGGGGTTTGGGACGTCTGGGCTCCAGAACCGCGAGAGGGTACATCTGTGTTGCTTTAAGCCGCACAGTTTTTGGCCGTTTGTTACAGCAGCAACAGGAAACAAATACAGTGTCCAACGGATTCTCATCGGATCGAGGATGGTGTCAAATGTCTTCCAAGGTCTGCAAATGCCTGCAAGGCCGGGGCCTGCCTCCCTCTCGGGCCTCGCATTCCCCACCCGGCCCCGTGCTCATCGTGCTCTGGCGACACGGGCTAGTTTCTGCTCTCCTACAGGCCAGGCCTCACCTTGCACGCCGCCCTCATGTCCCTCCGTCTGGAAGGCTTTACGCAGGCTCCTGTCATTGAGTTCAAACCATCACCTCCTCAAGGAGGCTTTCCTGGAGCATTCGGGGTGATGATCTGCCACCCAGCCATGCCCGCCGGCAGCGTCCACCCCATGGCGGCTTTGCTTCCTCCGTGGCACGAGTACCCTCTGCGAACATGTCGTTCACTGCACTTAAGATGGTGTCTACAGAACATCGGCTGCAGGAGGCCATGTTTCGTTCCCCACCGGGAACAGTCACTGGCCCTAAAGAGCGATCTGCTGAGTGAACAGAACATATTCCTTCTCACTCAGGTCTAAGGACCCCCACGGCAGTCACGGGCTGCCGGCAGTTCCCGCCTTTGTAGTGTAGTAACAAGCCTGGGTCTGAGCCAGGAGACATAGAGGACGGGACGGCGGCGTGTCCTGCTTGCTGCTCTCGTCAGTTTCTTCCTCCTTAGCATAATTTAAACACATTCCCCTTCTCACCCACTTTCCCTGTGAGCCCCGCTGGGCCCTGTCCACTTACAACTCGCCGCATTCCTGAGGATGGCCTTGGGGCCCAGCACTCTCAGGGCTCCTCACCTGGAGTTGCTACTGGTCCTCTGGCCTTCTGCTCCTCCACGGCGGCGGAGACATCAGTCTGATGCTGCTCACGACTTGGGGGCTCCAGGAAATGCCTCTGTTTGAGAGCAGGGGCCCTTACATTTTAAGGGCTTACTAAGTGGTGAGTTCTGTTCATGAGGAGTCTGAATCTTTTGATCTGAGAAAAAGTCATTTCCATTTGGATCAATGACGTCAGCCCGGCCACCCACACCAGCTCAGAAACTCTGGGTCCGAGAGGGAATGAGGGTGGATAGCAGAGTTTCCTTCCCATCTCCGGTGGATCAAGATGGAGCACATTCATGGGACACAGTGCTAAGACCCGCCTTTCTCTCCCACAGGCCATCCCTGATCACTTCTCCTAGAGGACGCCCTTTCCGCCACAGGGTAGGCAGCTTCTGGCGTGGCTCCCAATAGTCTCTGCCTTGCCCCCTTAGTTCTTGTACATTCCCTTCTTCCTAAGTGTGGGCTGGATTTAGTGACCTGTTTGTAATAAACAGAATTCATTGTGAAAATGATATACTGCCACTCCTGTTTCACTCACAGAGGAGTGGAACTCCCGTCTTACTGATGTTCTCGCTGGGTTGCCATCCTAGCGTGTGCACTTAGGCGAAGTGAGCTGTCATTTTGGAAAGGCCCACGTGGTGAGGAATTGAGGGCAGCCTCCATCCAGCTAAGAGCCGGTGAGGAACAGGGGTTCTCGGTGGAACAGCTCACAGGAAAGTGAATCCTGCCAACAACCATGGAGCAGTCTAGAAGTTGAGACCATAGCCCCCGCCAACACATTGATTGCAGCTTCTGAGGGTCCACCCACTGTGCCTGGAGTCCTGACCCACCTACAGAAGCTGTGAGCTAATAAAGGTATTTTGTTTGGGGTAATCTGTTAACAGACATCAATAAGTAATTTGTTAGCGGGGATCAACAACCCACACAATACCTAGGAACTCTCTACACGATTCAACCCACCTTGGCAAGTCTTCATTTGCTAGACCCTGTCCTCTACGCATTTATTTGCCTCTTGGACCTTGGGAGGAAGTGTGACTGATTGAAAACAGAATTTAATGTTCTTGCATCTTTTGTTCAAATGCCACTTCATTCTTACCCTGACTTCTGGCCTACCTTGGGAGGCCACACACCAGGGAGAAGAGGATTTATGAGACAAGAGCCACAGTGGAGAGAGTGCGGTTCAATCACGGAGCCAGGACTCTAGGGCTCAAACCTCTCTTGTTTGGGGAAATTAGGATTCACATAGGGAGCCTGCACTGCTTGTCTAGGGAGTGATGAGTGATGAGCCTCAGAATCCTCTGTAGGTCAAAGCAATTTCACCGCAAACCCAGGAAAGATACTGGACCTGAGGTGTTTGGCTTCGGGCTTTTGGATTTGGTCCTCATTTATCTTGCTTCTCAGTCCTCCTAGACTTCTCCAGCATCTTAGCTACGTGGGGTTGGAAAGAGAACCACGGCAGGAACAATACCCAAACCTTTGAGAATTTTGTCCTCTTTTGTTTGAAGAGCCACTCGTTGGCTCTGGTTGTGCAGCTGACAAGCCTGAACTCTGGCGCTGGGTCTTTGTATGTTGAGTTCAAAGAGACAAGTAAGGAGACTGCCTTCTGGTCACTCATGTGGCCTGCCCATGGGGAAGCCCGGGAAGTTCCTGGCAGTTTCTTTGCTTTCTGTCTTATTTCTTTAATGTCCCCCTTCCCCCACCCCCGCAAGTTCATGAACAGCTCCACTGATGGACTGTGCAGTGGATACAAAATGGCCACACATGTGTCTATCCCTGTGCCCGTTCGCCTCTGCAGGGTATTTTCGCAGTGCCCCCTCCAAAGCGGAACCTGTGTCTCCACCCCTTGAGTTTGGCTTCTGGGAAAGTAGCAAACATGACAGAGCAGAGGCTTGGAAAGTGCCCGGGCGCTAGGCCTTGCTTCTCATTGCTATTCTGTGGGCGTCTTTAAAACCACCAGCTGAAGAAGATCTACGAAGCTGGAACATACAAAAGCATCTGGGGCAAAAACCAGTCCTTCCAGCTGAGCTTCCCCGAGGCCAGCCAGTGTGTCAAACACTACACATGTGAATGTGGCCGACCTTGGCCATCTGTCACCACCGACCTGCCAGCTGACTGAGGAGACCCAGCGAGTCCATCACAGATACGCTGGGACGGCCAGACCGGAAACACCACCGCTGTGAGCTAAGTAAACGGTTATTTTAAAAGACATTCAGTGTGGAGGTGGTTGTCACTCAGATGACTGACATAGACTTCTGCTGTGTGTATGTTTCTACCAAGGCATCTTCTTGGTGGATTTCAAGGCCCTGAAGGCAAAGGACTATGACTCATCAGTTCACATTTAGGCCTCTGCCTTGGTGGTAGCTTGGCAGTGAGACAATGGCGACCTGTGTGGACCAGAGAGTCAGTCTTTTAACCAATTCTCAGTATTGAGAATCTTTAGGGCAGCCCCAAGTTCCCATCTGGGGAGAGCCCACCATTGAGGCTTGCTTCCTGAGCATACACCCACCTCGTTCCAAGAACAGCTTCCAGTTTTCATTCAGAGAGCGGTCCCCGCCCACCCTCCGTTCCTGTGGTGTGGGTGGCACGCTACCCGGTTCCAGAGGTGCCGCTCAAGATGTGTGTGGAAGGCAGTCACTAAGACAACACCCAGAGGCCCCCCTCCCCCGGAATGCTCCCCTTGTGGAATCCCCTCCCCTTCAGTGAGGGCGGGGTTTCTTGACTTGCTTCTAAAGAACAGAAAACAGCCATAGGATGGGGCTGCTTCTGAGATGAATGGCTTCTGGATTACATGCTCTCCCTTGCATTGTTCACACCCGGGAAGCCAGTGGCCATGGCCAGAGGCACCCATGGAGATGCTCTCTGTTGAGGAACTGAGGCTGCCAAAGACCATGCAAGTGAGCATGGACATAAGTCCCACCTCCCCCCAGCTTCATTTGTGACTGCAATCCTGGCTGACAGCTTGGCTGCACCCTCAAGGACAGGCATTACACCAGCTAAGCCGCACCCAGTTTCCCGCCCACAGACCCTGAGAGGTAATAAATATTTGTTTCAAAGTTTTGGAGTAATTTGTTTCATGGCAATATATACAACTTAGGTCTGGCCAATCAGAGCCCCTCACCCGCCTCCCCTCTCTACCCCAAGCACAGTGCTTGCCAGGTTGAGCCAATGAGTGAAGTGCAGAGCTTTATAGGAATCGCCCCAGGAAGCAGAGAGGCTGGGAATTCTGCAATCTCATCCCGGTGAACAGACAGTCCTGTGCTATCCTGCCACTTTCTCCCCAGCACCCAGAAGGAGGCCGGGCTCAGAGCAAGTGCTCACTATTTGTGAAATGAAAGACAGGTTTATATCCAGTAAAGGGAGAAAATCTGAGGAGCTGGCATGAAACTGGGAGACAGGCGCTCGGGCATGAAATGCGGGGCTGGCATGAAGTGGGTAGCATGGCAACCTCTTCTATAATATTATCTTAAGTGGAACATGTCATCCAACATCGATAGAAAGCCATGTGTTTTTGTTTTCTAAATGTGATGCGTAGAACAGCTTCTTCTTTAAGTTGGCTTTACTCAATTTTAATTGGCAGAGTTTCTAAAATTCTGAGGATCAATAGATCCGCTGTCTCCATGCTCCATTGCCGGCGTCTTCCAAGGCGAGGAATAAACTCTGTGGAGTCACAGCACACTGGGTGGGTCAGGTTTGTCCTTTTTTTCGACCTGCAGGCACTGGCCGCTCCGGGGCAGGTGCTATAGACTGGATTACTGATCTTTCAAAAGAAGGCTAAGCATGACTTCGTTCAGAGAAGGTAGCCGGCGATACCGCGAGGCAGCAATGTGCCTTCTGCCGCCAGGGAGATGGGCTCCTTCCCATGCCAGCAGCATTGAGAAGAGCCCGCCCTGCTTGCCCTGCTCTCCGGCCTCCGTGGACGAGGAGGAAAGGACATATGCCCCGTGTGGTTTTTTGTTTTATTTGCAGATGCTAAGTTAGGAGAAAATAGTGAAAGGTAAGTAGTTTTACAAAGACATCCTCGTAGACCACAGAAAAGCGGTGTCGCTATGTCGCCAGCAGCCTCCTTGCTGCCTTTGTCACCGCTAGAATGACATTCTTGTTGTCTACTTCGTGCCTGAGGATTTAATTCACACAAACCACACCCATTGGGTGACTGAACAGAATCTCTGATTATGGGCACAGGAAAAATTGAGGTCACTAGGCTTGTGACCCTCAAATGTCTCACCTTCAGATGGCTACAGCCGCCAGGTAGGTAGATAAAAAGTATATACAATAGGGCATGGTGGAGACTGTGGTAAAATGAGGGCACCCATTGCTGTTCCAGGAGACAGCCATGAGCCAGTTCTGTCAAATTATTTCCACATGGGAATCAAGGCCCAGGACTGCCAGTCTTCTGATTTTTTTCAAGTGACTCTGAAAACCCAGACATTTAGATAAAATATCACATTTTAAAAAAATGTTGACAATGACGCCAATTAAGTAAAATGTTGTGCATGTGGAACAAAGCTCACATTCTGGCTGCATTAGACTATGGTTCTCCAGTTTGCAACCTCTGTACCAGAGTCTATTTCAAAGCAGACATGGTAACAAGAGAGTTTGCATATATTAACTCAGTTTAATCATGTCAATTCTTAAACAAAACATTTCCTCCAAGAGACAACAGTTCACAGTAACTGCAAAGCTTGCTCACAATTTTTAAAAACACCAGTCATGCTTAGCATTCAAGGGAGATACTGCAGAATAGCTGTAAAAACTTTCACTAGGAACATCAGCTTCTGATTTTAAAAATTACAAATACTGAAGCATTTTGGGATCAGACACAGTAGTTTTGACATCGTCTGTTCATTTGATGAGTTTCTGGAAGTTTGGAAAACGGTTCCTCTCTACTCGGATAAAGCGCTTACTCTAAACTAAAACATGTTTCAAATGTAGAAAACAAACTAGCAAGCTACACACCCAAAGAGAAGCCCCCGGCCAGCTCCCACACTGGAATGCCGGCAGGAGCACCACGGATCTGGAAGACGAATCAATGCATACACTCGGCCTGGAGTCCTACCTCCAGGCTCGGCGAGGAGCGAACGCTCGCCTACACATTAATGACAAACTCTGGGTTAGTATAGGAGAAGCCAGCAAACTCATTTTGGTCCAAGTTCATGATGAAGAGTTTGTCCGTGGGCGTGAGCTCCACAGGCTGCCTGGTGAACTCTTTGTCGAAGTTGGAGGTGTCTCGCTTGTCTCTCTGCCAAATGGAAAGCAGACACGTTAACACAGAGGGCAACGCGACCGAGCGCGCCAGCCATGGCGAGCTGGCGACCTCTGGGGCGAGTGGGATGCCCCTCGGAGTGGCTGCTGGGCACGCGTGACCACCTCGCTTGCGTTTCACTGTCCGTGCTGGCTTCAGGAGAGAAAGCTTGCAACGTCCCTAAGGGAATGAGACACTGAATGTCTTTGAGGCCTGTCCTTAAGTGGGGTGTGCACTGTTTTTGGCTTTGAGATGAACTGAGTTGGGAACTGCTGCTCGCTAGGTGTGACGTCATAGTCAGTCACTGGGTGGAGTGTCCCCTAGCACACCTCCCCAAGCGACCCCTGTGGCCAGGATGACCTTCCCATAAGAAGGAAAACAGCTGCACAGCTCCCCACAGCAGAGCGCCCGTGAGGAAAGGCAGCCACTGCTTCGTGAAAGGAGGGGCCGCGCCCGCCCGCACTCCCTGGGGCAGCCCAGGCGAGCCCGGGAAGCTCAGGAACCCACCACCGAGCCGGGCCAGCAGCCAAAGGGCTCTCTGGGGTGACAGAGCCCATATCTAGTAACAAACTGTAAGAAACAAGTCTTCAGGGGCAGCCTTACAACCAGCAAAACTCTCTTCTCCTAGTGAATCTGGCTTTTCTTAGGATGGGGCGCAGGCAGTAACCCCGGCTCGGGGCAGGTTTCGCCAGGGAAGGAGTGTGGGCTGACTCCCCACATCTGAGACAGGCGCTCGGGCCTCTGTCAGCCTGCCCTCTCTTCCTGCCTTCACCACCCACGGGCAGGGGGAGCTGGAGTCCTTCCCCGACCCCCGCTGTGACCAAGGCACGGGAAGGTGCGGTGACTTGCCCACGACCACCCAGCAGGTGTGACGTTACCTGACCACACTGCTCCCGTTAGGTCTCATCTCAGCCCCTCTGACTAGGGAGCAAGGCTGCGGGCTGGTTCATCACAGAACAACCCAGGTGCCAGGCAGGCTGAGCCCCTTGGTAAAGAGGAGAGGTATCAGGGAAGACGACTGACTTGCTAATGTTGGCCAATCACCATCCAGGTTTTAGGTTCGGCCTCCAATGGGCACCAACTGATAAGGATCCCTCATTCCTGGGGTCATACCCCTTTGCCAAAGGCCTCTCACAAACATTCCTCCCTAGGCCTCTCCCCTGAGATAGGGGAAGGGTCCCCACGGAGGTGCCCACCTCCTCTGGCCCTGTGTGTGGCTGTAGGAGTGAGAAATCGGGGTACACTCCAGTGAGCAGAGCCCGAGTGGAGCGGGCAGAGGATGCCCATGGACCTCTCCTGCCACACCCCAACCCACCCCATCTGCTCTGTCCCGTCCTTCCTGTGTCCTGTCCTGCCTGTCCTGGCTCTGCCTGTGTCACGCCTGCGTTCAGAGAAAAGCTCGAGTGCACCTCTTCCTTCACTGCCGTGCACACCTCTCTGGGCCCCACTCTCACACTTAGCATCCCTCCGAGGATCTGCGCTGGATTTGCTGTGATCAGAAGCTGACTTATTTGTGACCTCTCTCCAGGAGGGCAGAGCCGTGTGTTTCTTCACTATTGTATTTCCAGTGCCACGCATGGTCTCGGCACACGGCAGGCTGTCCACACTCTCTGTTGAGTGGATGCATCCACGAGTGAAGACCCCACTAAGGATGAGCCTCTTCACTTTCCCTACTTATAGTTGCTCCCCAGCCAGAGACTTCACTCTGGAGCGAAACAATGGAATTGTGGCCACTGAGCCTCTGGTCTCTCCCTGTCCATTTTGAGCCCCAGGGTGAACTGAACTGTATTAGACCCCTTCAAGGCCTGGGTTCCATGGGTACGTGGGATCCTGGTAAGTCTTGGACTAGAGGGCAGGCAGCTGCCTCCTAGCCGGGCTCCCCTGATAACGCTGACCCCATGCGCCCTTCCCTGCCTCAGCTTCCCGCAGCCCAGGGTTCCTTTCCCACCAGCCCCATTTTGAAAGCCCTTCCTTCTTGTGCTGGTGATGACTCGGTGATGACTCGTGCTGCTTCAAACAGCCACATGATCCAAACAGGGCTTCCATTATGCACTTTGTCCGGAGGCAGATCTCCATGACAATACCCTTGGGTTTCAGCCTAGAAGTTGGGAGAGAACGGGCCTCTGTTGGGACAATTCCCGAGTTGACAGGCTCCAAGCCCCATGAGAAAGTCTCACTCACCGAGGAGGGTTATGAGTGCCACTGGCCTGCCTTAACCTCCCGTCTCGGTGATCACGGTCCTTCCTTTCTTAGAGGAGGAGCAGGTTAAGGAGTCTCAGAAATGAAGAGGGCCTTGGACCCCTGTAGACACCAGCTGTGGCAGACATGTTTAGGTTCTTTGGCTTTCCTTGCTTAGTTTTTCATTCTCCCCTAGTTTTAGTTCTTAAATCTCGGGCTGTCATCTAGAGGCGCCAGGCTGTGTGCAGCCAGGGCCGTGCGCTGTGGGATCATGTCCCCCGAGGGCCAGGGAGGGACTCTGAGTGAGACTCGGGACTCAGAACTGAGCTGCAGACCCAGGCCCTCGCTCCATTCGGTGTCCGTCTGCTCGAGTCCCGTGACCCCTGTTTGTGTGAGCACAGAGACAGTGCTGTTGACCTTCTAGGAGGAAACCCACCCCTGCTGCCCCCGCCTTTAGGATGGTCCCGGAGGCCCGGCTCCAGGGGCGCTGCTGCGCCTCTCCTTCCGCTCAGACCTCGATCCACAGAGAAGCCCAACTCGAAGACCTGTGAGGACTCTGTCTTTCTCACCAGAAGCCTTCCCTGACCTACCCAGAGACGGTTAGCCTTGGACCACAGCATGCTTTCAATGACTGCGTCAAGACTGCCCTCCTGGATGGCATCCTTCGCTCCCCCAAGTGCTCCTGGCACCCAGCCCAAGCCTGGCATACAGTCGGTGCTCAGTAAACGATGGCTGGGTGAATGCATGGAGGGCACGAGGAGAAAAAGGAACTAATAGCTTTCTTCCCGGGTAAATTTGCAAAGTGTTCCCCGGAGATGCTGTACGTGGAAGGCTCGCCTCCCGGTCTCCAGGGGGAGCTGGAATTGTTGATGGAAGAGGAAACCATGGGGCTCTGACTCAGGACCTGGCTCCCACAGGCTCCCTGCGGGCCTCAGCCAGGGCCTAGGGCAATAGAGACTTAGGCTGGAGTTCCTATTTCTGCAAGCTATCAACTTCTGGAAAATAAAGGCAGCAATTTGGAAAATGGGGAGCACAGTGTATGTGTACAGTGTATTCTTCCCATCCATCTAACTATCATCTATCGATCCACCCACCAACCCACCCGGCTGCTGGCTACACTGGTCTCTAAAGTTGTCTCGGGTCATTTGTCAGCCATCCAGTGTTCCTCATGGTTTTTTCTCTCCTGAGAGCAGATCCAGGAAAAGCTGGATCCCAACGCCATAGGATGGACCTCAGCTAACCTGCCTGTTGGTGGGTGTTGCTCGGATGCCAGTCACAGAGCAGAAAGTGTCTTGTGCTGAATGTCAAGAACCGGTTTTGTGTCCCAGCTGGCTGACCTTGGGCAAGTCACTTCCTCCCTGCAGGTGGTTTCCCCAGCAGCTAAGCGAGGGGGTCCGGCCCCATTTCCCTCCTCTAACCTCCTAAATATCCCTCTGGGACTCAAGTTTGCTTTCCCCGAGGTGTAGACAGGCAGCCACCGGGAGGCCCACAGCCGGCTGCGAGCAGCGCTGAGAGGCAGAGAAGGATGAAGGGCAGGTTTTCCTAAAGATGAGAAGTCTTGCTTTAAGAATGTTTGTCAAGTTCCCTTGATGGTCTCTTAGAAGCCCTGGAGCTTCCGGAAATCACTCAACTGGTGATGAGAATTCTCTTTAGGCCTGAGAAGAGCAGAGGCAGGCGACAAGGATGGGAACCACTGCTGTACTCATCTGTTAGACAGACATGGGGTTTCTCCTGCCGACTGGCTTTCCTTGCATTTCTGGGGCCTCACAGAGCGGCTTGCTACAGAGAATATCTAGTCCAGCTGGGAGGAGGAGTGATTTTGATGAGAAAGAAAAGAGCTTGGGCCATGCTCCTAGTTGGCTCCTAATGTGGGCTGTGGGCTCTGATATCATGAGAGGGCCCTGGTCAGCTCGCCCCACCCCATCCCAGGCCACCGGGAGGCCGTGACCGGCCCACAGCTTCGGCCTCTGCCTGGCTGAGCACAGGGCTGAGATTAAGCTCTGGGTTTCACTCCTCTGTCCCGAAGCCCACTCTGTAGTCTGGGGCCACATTTTTCAAAGCCATTTTCCATGAAAGAGCTTTTCGCCTCCTGTTTTCACTATTGCATCTCAATGCTAGAAGAAAAATGGCACATGACACATCCAGACACAAATGAACATTTCCACAAACATCTGGTGAAACCACGTCGTGAAATGGCATCTTTCTCTGGGCACTTAAGCCAGCTGCACCCCCAGCCCCGTCCGCTGCTCAGGCACCTGTGCTGCCCGGAGCAGCCTCCTTTGTAGATCCAAGCTGGTCACTGTGGTCAGTAACATTTGGACACATTTTTCGAAGCATGTAGTAACAAAATGAGTATTTTTTTTGTTTTTGCATTTGAACAACAGAAATAAAGCCCCAAAGCAAATAAAGTTTGAAATGTGGTGTGAATCCTGGTCCTGGGACCGTGCGAGAGTGACCATGTCTCTCAGGAAATGGTGCAAATGCCCTTTCCAAGCAGTTTGGGGGTGAGGGTGAGCAGGGACGCGTTGGACCAGAGGGGACAGCACTGAGGTAGCACCCACTCTGGTTGCCTTTCGACCCCTTGAGGTGCTTTTAGATAGAAACTTAGTAAAAGCAGTTTGGGAATTTTAAAAGGACTTAGACAATCTTTTCAACTTTGAGTTAAAAACAAAACAAAACAAACAAAACAAAAACCAAAAATGTTATCTGTAGCACATTCTTTTCAGAGCTGGTGGTGCCCCCAAGCCAGAAAGAATGGAGACATTCCCTCTAAGGCAAAGCAACCAGATCCTCGGACACTAGCCAGGCTCCGGTGCAAAGCGGGAGGCCGCGAGCACCCGGCCATCCCCTCACTGGGCGGAAGAATCTAGATGGGGTGGTTGGAGGGGGAGAATGTGTGAAAATGGCCATGCAGAAAAAAGGAAAAGGAAAGCAGGCATTTTCTGTCCCGCGGGACCTGCCTGGCTGGCATGCAGGAGGGACGCTGGGAGAGGACTTTGACAACGTGCGAATTAGGCAGCCTTTCCCACGGGCATCTGCATAATCCCATCTCCTGGAGACGCTCCCAACTGCCTGAGGACATTTGCGTCCCGGGACATGGCCACTCTAGTCTCATCAGCAAATAAACATGGATGCAACTTGGCAATGAAAAATGTCACCATGATGGCTGTCGAGCTCGAAGGACAGAAACGAAGGACGGAGATCTACACATCTACTTAGCTCTTGACTTCAGGTTTTAAAAATTCAGAGTTAACAAAGGAAAATCCTTCGAATTCTGACTGGTCAATATTCCTGATGACTTCCTGGTCAGGAGGTGTGAGGACGGGTGGATGGCGGGTGAAAAACCGGTCGAAGTTTTCGGCGTTGCGCCCGCACTATGAGAGGGGAAGAAAAGAACTTGTGGTGGGTGGACACAACACAAAGCAGGAAAAACAAAACTGGATGTGGCTCTCTCCATCCCTTCCCTTCCACCACCTCTCGGAGGCTGTTTCAATGACCAGCAATGTGAGCAACAGGAAATGCAAAATTCTCATGACCTTCAGGAATGCCCTTGGGCTCCCGACCTTCGGTTTCTGTAGCTCGTGAGCTGCCTCGGAGCCCCCCGGGCAGTCAGGAGCTGTGAGGCAGAAGCGTGAGATGGTGGGGCTGCAGGCACGTGCCATGTGTCTCACCCTTCCACCCCCAGAGCCAGCCAGGCTCATCTGCTGCAAGAGATGAATTCAGGCACCGCAGGTGTTTCATGTGGCAAAGTATGCAAAGTCATGGCCGGCTTATACGTCACCTGGGAGATCGCAGCGTTTAGCAGCAGGTCCCTCACAGTGCTGTCCGGATTCCTTAGCCAAGCAGGTACCAGAGTTTACCACAGTCAACAGAGAACGACCCCAAGACCTAGGTGTGGTGCCCACAGTGCCTTGCCCCCACGGTGGGGGGCGGGGAGGGGAAGCTGGTCCTGGATAAGCTATTGGCCTTTAATGTCCTGGTTCAGGAGTAGCAGCCATTTCTCTCCACCGGAAGGGAGAGTGTGGAGGGGAACGCAAACCAGGCTCGGTGAGACTCTAGAGAAAACCATCGCCATGTCCTACCCACCCCACAGTCCTTCTATGTGAAAAGGTCCCTGTCCAAGTTAGTTATAACACGTGTGTGCATGTGTAACACATGCACATGCCAGTTCCCACCTAACGAGAAGGGAAAAGTCACTAAATATGAAGTTGTTTGCTCTTCAGCAACAAAGCCCATTTACACCCTGAGTCAAGCCCAGTGTAGCCCCAGCCCAGTAACACAGTGGTGGTAGTCGCTGGATTATGACAGCTAACATTCGCTACACCCTTACTACAT
>PVJC01000771.1:23638-110412 GCA_004026665.1 Murina feae
AGAGGGAGGAGAAGTCAAGATGGGGATGATGAGGTCTCTGGTTTGAATGAGACAAAGAAAGGGAGGGTTCAGAAGGACGACTATTTCTGTATGGGACACGAGGCCTTTGGGGACCAGTGAGATTCTAGGAGATGATGAGGGGCTGGAAGCACAGGTGCTGGACGGCAGGAGAGGCCTTGAAAAGAATTTTTCAAAGACGGAATATGGAGGGCACGAAAGAAGCAACCATAGTAGGAATAAGTACACTGAGCTGTTCCCGGCCACAGACACTGCCTCTCAGTGCACACCCCGCCCTGCGGTTAGGTATTTGGTTCGCGTGGGTCTGTGAGAAAATGCCCCTCACACTTAGGGCGGTGGGAGCAGAACCAGGAGAAAGAACACCAGACAGGCTGGGCGAGGAGAGGAATACAAGCAAAGGGCGCTCTTGTGGCAGGAACATCTCCGAGTGCCAAGCAGGGAGGCCCTGGCCCGGGCCACGCACCCGGCAGCCGGCAGCCAGCAGGAGGAGATCCGGCTGCTGCCCATCTCCCCGGGAAAGGAACGGGCTGAGAAGGGACGGAGAGCAAGCTCCTCTTTCAAGCTCCACAGTCGGAGCAGAGGTATCGGGTGCGTGTGCAGGAACTTAGCCCTCAGACACCTCGGCCGAGGCTCCGTCGGGCTTGGGAAGAAGGAAGCCCATGCAGATATGGGTTCGAATCCAGGCATCGCGCCACTAGCCGTGCAACGCCAGGGTCGTTCTTCAAGTGAACCAGACCACTCGTTCCTCTCACAGGGGTGTGAGCGTGGTAACAGGGGACAACGCGTGCGCCTGGTACAGTGCCCGGCGCCCAGCAGTGCCGCACACACCCTTGCTGTAAGTGTCTCGGAGCTTGTCTTCTTGCCCGCACTGCAGATCCCGCCAGGTAGCATGCTCCCTGCAATGGGCGTCCCCAGGATGGTGAGGCTGAAAGTACTGAGGAAACAGCCTTCATTTCCAAAAGGCTTGCGTCAGGCTCAGAGAAAGATCTGTGCTATCCCAAGCTAATTGCTTCAGTTTTTTCGTATCTTGGCTTCAGTCCTTAGAAAATGAGAAGTGACACCCCCCCCCCCCCCCCACAATACCATCAAGACTCAGATCTAAGGGATGGTGTGCTGGCCACTGGGTGAAACGCCAACACAGAGACGGGCCCTCGGGGTCAGTGCAGTGTGGGCAGAACTACTGTCCAGATTCTTTCTTCATTCATTTTCTCAGTCAATAAATATTTATTGAGTAGCTACTATGTGCTGATCATAAATTATACAAAATCCGTGCCTTTTGGATCTTACATTCTACTTTGGGGATTGGGGAAGTGGGGGAGGGAGAGAAGGCAACAAACAAATAAATAAATATGTAACTGTAAATGTAATATACGTTTTAGTGCTAGAAAGAGGTAAGTGATGCTAAGACAAAGCCAGACCTGAGATGAAGAGTGAAGATAATGCCATTTTGACAAGGCAGTCCGCTCTGAGGACGTGAGCTGTGCACGAGCCTCAGTGAAGTGAGGGAGGGGTTCCCTGGTCGTCTGGAGGAAAAGCATTCCAGGCAGAAGGAACTGCAGGTGCAAAGGCCTGGAGGCAGGAGTTCACACGGCATAGCTACCACACAGCATGGCCAGGCCAGGGGCCCAGGGAGAGAGGGGTCAGAGAGGGCGCCGGGAGCCAGGCCACCGACCTCCCCGGCCACGTGAGGACAGAGGGCTTTCACGCCGCTGGAGAACCCTGAGCACTGCCCGCAGGGCCGGGTAGGGGCGAAACAGTGAGGCCAGTGAGGAGGCTGCTGCAACAATGCAGGCACGAGATGCGGAGGCTGGAGGCAGGGGGTGGTGGGGTGCGGGAAAGTGCCTGTGGTTTGGGGACGTGCTTGAACTTGGAGTCCACGAGGCCTGCTGATGGGTTGGATGTGGGTGAGAGGGAGAGGATTGGTTAGTGACCCCAAGACTTTTGGCCAGAGCTCCTTGGTGAGTGGGGCACACGAGGGGCAGAGTGTAGTCGGGGGAGCTCGAGCATCTGTTTCATTAAGGTGAAGTCTGCGAGTCCCGTGGAGATGGGACAGAGCGAGTGGGAGTCCCCAGCTGCCGTCGGGGACTGCAGAGGAGCGGGAGCGGGACTGATGGCAGAGGCGCGGCGGCAGGAAGGGCTGCCATCGTCCCCAGGAGAGAGTTGGTGGTCAGAGTGGTGGGGCAGAGGGGACCAGGTGGTGGGGAAGAGGGTGGGACAGGGATGCAGCGGTGAGATGGCGACTTGTAAGGCAGACAGGCCTGCAGGTGCTTCTCTTGGCCTGGGTGTCGGGACCCACACCAGCCAGTCTAGGAAGCATGGTAACTGAGACACAGAGTCTTCAGGGGCCATTTTTCTTGAAAAACCATCCATTTCCCACCGAGGCTGTAATGGGAAATAGAAAACAGCTCCTGGCAGCTGGGCAGCCTCCTCGCCATCGCTGCTGCGGCCTCCGAGAGCAATGACATCTTTTAAGGGAGGCAGCAGGGAAGAGAGGCAAGCAGGGGGGCACCATGCAGGGGAGCGTGATGTCCCTGCTGATACATGACTCACGGGGCTGGCAGATCACAGCCTTCCTACATGTTGCCGTGGTTTTCAAACAGAGCCGTCACTGCCTGTTAGCTTCGGGAGCTCCTAAATGGAGGCAGCACCCTTGGGAGGTGCGGACGATCGCTCTGTGCCTGCTGCGTCCGGGAGAACAGCAGCTCCATGCTGGGGCCGATCACAGACGCGGTGTGGGCCACACCTGCTTCCTGTTCCTGGGCGGGTACCCCATCCTCGCTGCACTCCCCAAAAAACCCCAGCCCCCTAGGCACCCAGATGCAGCGCTGGGGCTCCTGGAGCAGCGATGGGGCCACACCAGGCAGGTTACGTAAACAGGTGGCGCTCCTCCAGGGGGGAGAGAAGCGAGGATGGTGACTTGTTCAATTGCGCCGAGTGTGAGAACCCACACAGTTTGAAGCATTTGTCTGTGAGCTGCTACACGTGAGCGTTTTGTCTTCTTCGATTCGTTCTAATTTCTGCTTCATTGTGTTAATAGCAGCTCTGCGTCTAGCTGTCAAATGAGGGCTTGGCTCAGGCCCAGCAGCCGCAGGATCTTTCAGACTCCAGCCTGGATATGTCACCGCTTCGATCGGTGGCTCCGGCTGCCTGAGGCCCACACTCCTAACTTAGCCCTGGCCATCTGGTAGTCACTAGCCCCTCGGTGCCCACAACCCCCTGCCCCACACCCCACCCCCAGCACACCTTCCTCAGCTGTAAGGAACTGCCAGTGCCTGGGAGCACTCACTCACGCACCCTCTCTCCTCCAAGCCTTCGCTGGGCTGTCTCCTCCCAGGAGCACTGGCGTCCTGGCCCCTGCTGTCTCCCAGGCAGCCTCCCTCACTCCCTCCAGCAGGGGGCGCTTCCTCCAGGAGGCCTTTCCTGGACCCTCCTTACCCATCAAGACAAAGGATGCTCAGGAAATAATTGGTAAAAAGGGAAAAAGACTGGAAATCAACTATCGGCTGATAGGATAACAGTTAAATAAATAATAACATGTCCATCTGATGTATGACCATGCAAAACACTTTTAAACACTGAAAGAAGATAGAGGAATATTAAATGGCATCACTCCATAGAACTACTCACAGCGCATACGATGTGCTCCCTTTCTGTAAATTATGTGCACAAATGTGTGTGTGATATCTGTGTGCATGTCATATACGCACTCACGGAGGCTGGGAGACTTCCAGATCCGTTCGTTTTCTCCTTTATCTTTTACTAGAGGCCCAGTGCATGAAATTCGTGCACAGATTTCCTAGCTGGCTCCCTAGCTGGCTGCTGGCCCCGTCCCCTGGTCGGGCTCCAGGTCAAACCTCCAGGCAAGGGGGCAATTTGTATATTAGGCTTTTATTATATAGGATGCTTGACTGTGTTTTTCTAAATTTATATTACAATCAGTCTGGTTCTTTCTATAATGAGAAAAAAAACCTTTTTTTTAAAAAATGAAGGAGCTATTGCCATGGAAGGAAGAGGGAAAACAGAAATAAAGAGAACGGGGCATTTAGCCAGATGGTTAGGGTCTGCTTGGGCTTTGTCTCAGATAAGAATAGGAAGACCTCCCACGCGGCTGCCTCGTGTGTGCCGGGGGCCGAGGAGATGCTGATGGAGGCCAGCACGGAGGTCCTGCGCATCTTCTGCCCAGCAGGGTAAGGGGCCTCTGTCCTTGTCATCCTGGCACTTACAGCTAGCAGAGGAGACAGCTATACACAGGCCATGCAGGATGCCATGGCAGGGTGCCCCAGCAGGGTGCCCCGGGGAAGCGCTGGCTGGGAGCAGAGGCGGGAGCCTGGGGAGGGCCAGGGAGACTTCTTGGAGGTGACACCTAAGCTGAGTGGGACCAGAAGGAAGGGCATCGCTTCCTTGAAGGAGGGAAGGAAAGAGCCCAGAAGAAATGGAGTGGAAATAGGGCCAGGCCAGGCAGAGGTGCTGAGGAAGAAAGTCAAGGCCTAGCCCATGCTGTTCGCTGCTCAGCTGGGTTGGATAATGCAAGGCCAAGGGCGCAGGGAGCTTCCTGCCGGCCTCCATCAAGACAGGCACTGAGACTAGAAGGTGCCATGAGAAGATGACCAGACCACAGTCTCTCCTCAAACGTGCACGTCTCAAACGTGCACGTCAAGTGAAAGCCAGGGCCCTCTGCAGGCCTCGCACAGTTCAAACAGGGAAGCAAGGAGGGACTCGCCCAGTGAGACGCGCTGGGGACACAGAGCTACACTCTCGCCCGGTCACTTTCAAAGGCCGTGCGTGGACGCGCGAGCAGTCACAGCACCAGGTGGTCGGCCTCAGCGAAGGAAGGAAAGGCAACAGCCCTGGTCTGTGGTGATGAAGGCCCTCATGATCGGGACATCGGATCTCGGGTCCACTTAGGAGCAGGTGGCAAGAGAGGGGTCCTTTGTGCTCGACAGCAGCTTTATTTTTTTAATTTTTCATTTAAAAATAAGAGGCAATGTTTGCTTTTCTCGGGTCTCGGTTTAAATGCCACGTCCTCAGAGAGGCTGTTCCGATCCCTTCCGAGTGGGGGGTCCCCCTTCTCCCTGCCATCACTCTCCATCAGGGCATCCTGTCCATCTCTTTCATGCCAGACGAAACGTTCAAGCACGCTAACCCGTCCTCACATGTTTCCTTCCTGCTCGTCTGCTTGTTGGCTGTGTCCCCTCCAGACTGTGAGAGCTGAAGCCCCTGGCTCTGCCCACACTGCGCCCCGGGCCTTCGGCACACGGAGGCACCCCAAGTGCTGGCTGTTAGCCGGACGCCGGGCAGCTGCTTTCCACGCATCGTCCCACTTAGCCACCCAGCAGTCTCAGGCAGGCTCTGCTGTCCGAGGAGGAACGGACGTAGAGAGCTAGGATTTGACTCTGGAGCTGACAGCTGGCCCCGGCCTTCCATCAGTCTTCTACATTTTTGCCAAAACAGAGTTGCTCAAAGCACCAAGGAACATAAACACCACAGCCCAGCGTGTGGCCTGCGCCCAGCTGCTGGGGGAGGGTGGGTGGGTGGCTGCTCTTCACCCTTTGAACCGAAGTGGACTTGTCGCTGTTTGTTCACCTGCTTCCAAAGGCCCAGATGACAGCCCACCCACCTCTCACGCCAACAAGGATCTCTTCTTCACCATTAGCCTGAACCCACGCTGCCGGCTTCAAAAGAGGCAGCTCCCAGAGAGGAATTACCCCTCTGCCTGCCTGAGAGGGAGAGACAGGCCAAACGGAAAGAAAACAAACTGAACAAGTAAAATGTTCCGGCGGCATCAAAAGCTATGCAGTGAAGTTAAGGCCCTCTCCCCGCCCCAACCCAACACACACACCCCCCGTGGGCTGCTTTCCTGTGTCAGTTCCTATGGCTTTGATCCTCACAGGGTTGTGATGTTACCTCCACCCAACAGATCATCTGAAAAGTTCACAACGTGGTCAGGTCTCACTGGGCAAAGAAGAACCAGGACTCAGAGTCAGCTGTTTCTGACTTCTATGCAATCACGGGACGTGCACTTAGCGTTGCGTTGACCTGGGTACCAATCTTGGCACCACCAATCCCCAACTACACAACCTTTCATCCAGTTAGCTAGAGCCCCCAAGCCACGTCTCCTGCTGTGGCAAAGGGCCTACTCTGCACTGTGTGGTGGGGATGGCTGGGTGACATACACATACGACATGTGACAAGGTAGCCACTAGCTGCTGCCGAGTGCCGACTGGCTCAGTCCTGAATGTAAAGGTCAGCTTGCTCCAGCTCGTTTGCAGCTCAGTAGGACTTACTGCTACTGCTAGAGATAAGGAAATAGTCATGCTCCAGTCAACACTTATGCGTCTGTATCCTGTGTTGAGAAATAGAGCAACGAACTTTGTGCGTCACCTTTTGAGGTTTTTGTGAATAAAAGCTTGCTTCTGCATCCTGTTGGGCTGCAGTGTCGGTCCTCACTTCGGTGGGGTGCTGGCGCTGCAGGCGCTGGCCAGCTGAATAAAGGCGCCTGAATTCTACTCTTTGGCTCTGGTGTTCATCTCTTGAGGGATGTCCCATAACAGTGTCCTGTGAGCTAGTCCGACACCTGTGGTTGTGCTCTGGCCACAGAGGGGTCCAGAAGGCCCTGCACCCTAACCTATCCTAGGATATTACCGTTATAGGCACCTAAAACACAAAGCTGCCCTGGCCAGGGTGGCTCAGTGCATTGAAAAGTGGCGGATTCAATTCCTGGTCAGGATACACATAGGTAGGTTGAGGGTTCAATCCCATCGGAGTGAGTATGGAAGGCAGCCAGGCAGCCAATGATGTCTCTCCTCTCTCTCTCTCTTTCTTTCTCTCTCTCTCTCTCTCTCTCTCTCTCTCTCTCTCTCTCTCATAAAAATGTAGCCTTTGGTGAGGATTTAAAAAGTTTAAAAATAAACAAACATAAAATAAAAATTTTCCCCACCAAGGCTGGTGGGATGGGTGAGGGACGGCAAGGTGGAGCCAGCCCTGGGCTCCCATCAGCGGAAGTGAGGAAAGATGTGTCCAGGGCAAAGGGGTGCCTCTCCACTCCCAGCCGAGCCACGCTTCAGGGAAGGCGCGGTACGCAGACACACAGACCACCTGGGAGCTGCTGTGTCTCACACCCTAGCCGGTTGTTTTTTAAGAAATTGCACTTGTAAATAAACATGAAAACGCGTTTTCCCTCCCTTTCTGGGTCATGGGCCTCTCTCTCCCTCCAGATTCTATGACACCAGTCGTCTCCTTGGAGTCAATGCTTCTATCAGGACCGGCCACGCGGTGGAAGGAAAGTCAGTGAGCCCTGTCCCATAAAAACAAAGGGGAGGGGCTTACAGGGAGGGAAGGATGGCCCTGGCCCGTAGCCCACTTGGTGAGAACATCGTCCCAACGCACCAGGATTGCAGGCTCAATCCCCATGAGGGACATGCAAGACAACCAATGAATGGTTGAGTGAGTGGAACAACAAGCCTTCGTTTCTCTCTTTCTCTCAAAAAGCAATAAATTTAAAAAGGAGAGCAGGAGTCTGAATTTATATCCTGTGAATTTCATGTACGGGGGCAGGGGGGTCCCTCAGCCCAGCCTGCACCTTCTCACAGTCCAGGAACCAATGGGGGATGTTTGATTGACAGTTTAGGCCCACTCTCCATGGGGAGCAGGCCAAAGCTGGCAGTCAGACATCCTTAGCACTGCCGTGGAGGCAGGAGAGGCTCCTGCCACCGCTGCTGCGCCCACCAGCTATGAGCCTGGCTTCTGGCGCACTAACCACCAGGGGTCAGCTCCTGCATTGCACGTCTGCCCCCTGGTGGTCAGTGCGTGTCATAGTGACCGGTCATTCTGCCATTTGGTCAATTTGCATATTAAGGTTTTATTATATAGGACAGACATACACATACAGGAAGCCAGGAAGCTATTGAGAGAATGAAGGAGATTCCGATGTGCTTAATAAGAGAGATCTCCAGGGCAGGTGGGAGTGGAGGGGAGCACAGAATTGCACAGGTGGGCACACTGAGACCAGTGCGCGAGGGGGTCCCTGGTGTGAGGGGGGGCCCTCCGGGAGCGGCCTCTAGGGCGCACAGGCCCCTCGCAGCAGGTGGTCTGGGAAGGAGCCTGGGAACCTAGCTGGGCGGGGTGTGAGGGCCCTTAACTTCACAGCATAGCTTTGGATGCTGCCTGAACATTTTACTCTTCCAGCTTGTTTTCTTAAGGGAGGAAAATCAAAGTACCAAATAAAAAAGGGAGGCCAAGAAAGATAAGACACAAGGAGACGTACGTACTCTTTGTAATACTTTACACAGTAAACAACAAAAAAGAAAGATGAGACTCATCTGTGAAAGAAGGCCTTCCTGAGGGCATTGCTGACTCAGGGAGGTCAGTGCCCACAGAAGGAAGGGGGAAGACGCCGCTGCACGGGATGAGGAAAGAATGGGTTATAATTAAGTGGAGAGTTAACCGGCAGCTCTTCTAAACCTGTGCATGACAGGATAAGGCAGTAGCCCCAGGAGCAGGAAGGAGAAGGATGTGGCTGTGTATGTGCTGAGGAAGAACCAGAGAGAGTCGGAGCGGACAGCGGCTCTGCCTCCTCAGCGGCCACCCCCTTTCCTAGCAGCAGGACCCGCTCCTCCGCCCCTGAGGCCTGGTCCAGACGACGGGACTGGCCAGGTCCTCCGCCGTGACCCAGGCCTGGACAGTCAGCACGCCCCGCCCCGGGGAGTGAGTGCTTCAGAGATGGCCGTCTGGCCCAGTATCTTTCAGTCGACTGAGTTGCTGGCTGCTGGGAGTCCTAGGAAAAGGAAGCCCTTTTTTGGCAGAAGCGGCTAAGATGATGCGGTAAGTCTGGAGCAGCTCTGCGCCTGGGAAGCCTTTGGAGAATGAAGCCGACACAGGAAAGCAGCCGCAGGAAGCAGAGAAATGGGTCCCTTTCGACCTCACTGAGACCCTGACTCTGGCCGCAATGGAACACATTAAAAATGTTCTTTAAATGTCACTTTGAATCAGGTTCCTATTTGCAATCACAGGAGCTTTGATTAATACGGAGAGAAGCTGTAGGCACAGGTAGACAGAGAGATGGAGCAGAGTGGTGGGCGGTCTTACACGGGGGTACACGGAGGGAAGGGGTCCAGGAGGTCAGCATGCAAGCGCAGGAAGTCAGGAGCCACCCCCATGGGTGTCCGCTGCCTTAATTTTACCCTTGATGTAGGAGACGGGTGATCAGCTGAGACCAGGGGGCGGCTGCAGGGGTGCACGCAAAGCTGATGTTTGGACCTGGTTTCGTTAGAGGTCGCTATGAGGATTTAGTTAGAAGCACCTGGCACATAGTGAGTGGCCACAAAATTAACAAAGATGTGCACCATTACCACGGTCGTTTTCCTGACACCCGAGTCCCTGACACCTTCACGTTCCTGCGACAATGTTTATGTTCACTTTCAGCCTCAGACTGCAGTTTTATGGCCCATGGTAACGCCACCGGGTCTGCCCTCTGCTCAGCCTAACAAGGAACACCCCCTCAGCGGAGCACTGATCCGCCGAACCCAGGAGCTGGCAAGCACCCGCGGGTCTTTGGGGACGGAGCACCCTTGTGTGTGCAGTGGGAAAGGGGCCTTCATCCTGGTGCTACACAAGCTCCCGGCATCTGTGAGCGGGTCTGCTTCTGTCTCATCTCTTTCCCTTTGGGGGAGCCTCTTGTTTACTGACGGAGACGGTGCGAGTGTCAGAATTAAACTGACATTCGGCGGAGACACACCGCATGACCTTTCCAGGGGCAGTATGAAGAGACGACCCCGGCAAAGGGGGGAGAACGAGGGGGAAACGGAGTTCTTGACCGCATCTGCGACCGGGCTGAACCCGCTCACCAAAGCTCCGCTCCCGAAACGCTGCCGGCAGGGCCGGTCGCAGTTACCGAATTGACAGGACCAGAGCCTCCGCAGCCACCATTCCCCCACATTCGAGGGGGCCGGGCTGCGCGGATGGAAATCTGCATTCCGTACCTGAGACTGTGTACAGAAATGTGAGCGATCCCCGGGGCCGCGTCCACGCCCGCCTCTGAGAGCAGGGCGGGCGCACACGGCGGGCGGGGAAAGGGCGTGGGGCGTACGTGTGGCCAGCAGCCAGAGGGGACGTCTACTTACGGCTTTTGGCTTATACGGGGGCTGGATCTCTTTGCGTTCGAGCTTCTCCCAGTCAATGTACCGGAAGAACGCGTGCTCTTTGATGTCCCGCTCGCCCTCGGGCCCGCAGCCCAGACGTTTGCCCGGGTGCTTGGTCATCAGCTGGGAGAGAAAGAGAGAAGGCGGGGTTAGTGATCTCTGGGGAGCCGCCTGAGGCACGGAGCACCCGCTAAGGATTTAGGGAAGGAAGGACCTACAGAGCCCAGCCAAAACTAGCAGAGTAATATCGACGGACGCTGTCACTGGGGAAAAAAGACTTGAAAGAAGAGCCCCAGTTAATTTTTTTGTTGCCGTTATTGTTAATCTTCACCGGAGGATATTTCTTCCATTGATTTTCTTAGAAAGAATGAAAGGGGGGGGGGGAGAGAAACATCCATGTGAGAGAGACACATCGATTGGTTGCCTCCCGCACGCGCCCAACCAGGGTGGGGATTGAGACACGTGCCCTCGGTGGGCTGATGCTCTAACCACTGAGAACACCAGCCAGGGCCCAACTATTATTTTTTGCTTTTCATCCCAGCAATGCTTCCCTGGCCGAGGGCTTTGTACCAGGAGGACCCCACCATAGTGCCCGCAGGCTACTCGTCCAGAGCGAGATCGCTGTGGTTAACCGAGGCCCAGACTTCAAGTCAGAAAGGTCCCCATGATGAATTTGGGTCCAAGAATAAGGTCTATGCAATCGCTGCTGCATTGATGAGCGCAGTTCCCGTCTCTTCCCGCTCTCCTCCCGCCACGGGAAAGCCGGAGCTTAGCCCTGGCCACGGCCACGTGCAGACGACGTTGGGTTTCTCAGTGAGCCTCCGGGAAAGTGGCAAATCAGAAGGAAATACTAGTCAGATGGGCCCAAGTTTCAAGTAATTACTTCACGAAAGCTCATTAAACAGTCAAAGCCAGCCCGGCTCCTCTCCCTTGCCTCACACTCCCCCAGACTCCGCAGGGGCCTCCTGTTAAATTACTTATCAAACCCTCCACTTTGGGCCTTGGAGCCGAGCGCGAGAACAGATGAAGAGCTGCTCCGAGGCTAAACCACACAGACTTCCGCTCGCGAGCGAATCAGAGGTGCTTGGAACTGCCTCCATCTGCACTTCAGCGAATGCACGGGGCGAACGTGAGGAGTGGTGATTTTTAACAAGTACCGACAAGAGGGCCTCAAAACACAGCCCTGGCTGGTGGCTCAGTGGTTAGAGCGTCACCCTCAGACTGAAGGGTCGTGGGTTCAATTCCCCGTCAAGGACATGTGTCTCGGTTAAAGGTTCAATCCCAGCCCCAGTCGGGGTGGGTGCAGGAGGCAACCTGTCGATGTGTCTCTCTCCTCTCTCCCTTTCACTCTCTCTAAATATCAATGGAAAAAAATATCCTCGGGTGAGGATTCTTTAGAAAAAAGAGAGACAGCAAAAGTGATTGGGACATACAGGCCCAAAAAGCTTCCAGGGTTAACCAGACACAAGGAGTCCATGGCGTCAGAACTCTTAGATTGTTGCCCAGGATTTGCTGATTGAGGGGAAGGGCGGGGCCCAGCAAGTCACACCTACTCTGTTGGCCATTCAGCTCAGCTGATACCTGTTCAAAAGATAACTTATCCCCCCCTCCCCCCCGCCACACACACACACAAACTTTCCCACATGTGCTCCACCTTCCAGGGGAGAATAACTGGGCATGTAGCATTCTAAGCTGTGCCTTTATTTATACACACCACCTCACCTGGTTCTGACAATAACCCCATGCACTGGCATCTATTTCTCCATCGAATGACAAGGCAGGTGGCACTCACAGAGGTTAAGCAACTGGCAAGGACTCACAGAGCGTAAGTGGCAGAGCCGAGACTGGGCCCCACCTCTAACCGTAAAACGTGGGCTTTTAAGAGGCACGGGAGAGCTCCTTGCGTGCCGTTTCCCGAGATGTCGGTGGCTTGGTCAAGGAGGGTCTATGGAGGCCGAGCAAACTGAGCTGAGCCTTGATATCTGTGTAGGTCAGGATGGAGGACAGGAAGGCTATGTACTGTGGCCAAAGAACCTCCGCCACCACTATCAGGAGGGCTCTGTGCCCGGGACAGGCTCATGCCTGCAGCTTCCCCGCACCACGTTAACCTCCGTCTCCACAACAACACTTGGAGGCCTTAGCAACTCTTATCCTACTTCCCAAAGAGGCTGGGTCCAGTAAAGGAGTCATTCATCCCAAGCCCCACTTCGAAGCAGCAGCAGCGGCCGCACAGCGGTGCCCGGCCCACGGCTCTGCCCGCAGCCCCTCCTCCCTCCACGCTGGATGGCTGTGCACAGTGGGTGTGGCGGTTTGAGTAGAGATGTACTGATGTTTTTCTTTGGTGGAAAATAGGGCCTGTCAGGGTGGCTATAGAAAGAGCATTTTCACTGGGATTGGGACTGCATTCAAGGGCCTGGCTTAGCTTTCGTGTACAGGGAGATGCCAAGCCACTGCAGCCACAGTGGCACTGAGGCAGGCTCTGCGGTCCCCACCGGCTGGTGCAGACAGCTGGACTTACTCAGCGCCCGTCCCCAAGGGCCTCCCAGACAGATGCCAGCGCCACTGAAAGGAAGCCATTGGCTGTTCCCTGAGCATCACTCCCTTCTTTGGAGGCTCAGCCTTGAGAAAAGCCCACAGGGACTCAGACCACTCAACTCAGCCCCCAGCCTCATGGTTGGAAAGTCGCCCCAGTGAACCCTGCAGGTTCTGGGTCCTGAATGAACAGAAATCTGCTTTCCCAGGGAGCTGCTCAGTGGAGCTGAAGCTGAGACCTGGACTCTCTCACCCATGGCTGCCTCAGCCCCGCTGCGCAAGCCCTGAGCATGCACTGAGCACCTACTGTGTGCAACACCACTTAAGGAGCTTCCTCTTAGGTTAGGTTCTTTAACACTCGCACAAGCTCTGCTCAATGAATACTACTGTTTCTTCTTTAGAGATCAAGAACACCCGCCCCCCTCCGCAGGTCAATATGACTTGCTCCAAACCATGCTCCCAGGAGGTGGAAGGTCGAGATCTGCAAAGGGCTCTCATCTCCAAAATTTATCTCCAACCCCCTCCCCACCTTTAAAAATTCCAATCGTGAGGGGTGCAAGTCCAAATGCCAAGAGGAGCTTGCGTGTAACATGGCAGCGCCAGCGCTAGCAACAGTAACCATAGCTCAGTGCTGGGGCAGAGCCCCCATGCTGTTCCCGTTCACACGCACCAACACCTGGAGTCTTCGAGAACCTGTGTGTAGGCCTGTTAGCATCCCTGATCTACAGATGCGGACAGACAACGTCCCTGCGGTCCAAGGGCTAGCAGGCCAGGGCCAGGTCTGAGCCCAGGTGGAACCTGGCCGATCAGAGAGGGCGCTCTGCCTAACGGGGCACTGGTTTCCAAGCCATCGGACTGAGACTGCGTGTTTTAAGGGAAACTGGCAGCTGAGTGCTTGTGGGAAATCCTAATTTTTCAATGCCTGCAGCCACCAAACAGACGAAAGGCTCAGGCACACCTCTCCCTCCCACCCAGACCCTCAGGCCCTGCACCGCCTCCCTGGGCCCTCTTTTCCCTATAAGCCTCGCTTTGGCTCCTGACGAACCTGCAGGTTTCCATCCTCTGCCCTTGCCTCATACCTCAACGAAAATACTTTTAACCAATTCACTTTGAGATGTTCGAGATTGAGCCTAATTCCCATGTGGTTTCCGGGACATTTGCTCATTAACCGAGGCAGCTGAACCGCCAAGCTCAGGTGACTCGCCAAGAGTGGGAATTCTGCCAGCATGACGAGGTGCGTCCAGACTGACAGGCTGGTCCAAGCTGCCCGCATCCAGGCCAGCCCCATGGCCTCTGACGCTCCGGAAGAGCAGCGCTGGGGGAGGGGAGGAGACAACGGGAAATCTGCAGACACCCCAGGATCTGGGACTGCAGGCCCGCCCCATTCACACACACACAGGAACCCACTAGAAGGCACAGCCACTCCGTAACCTCAAGAACACGCCTGCCCTACGGGCTGCTGGGAGAGCTGCAACGTCAAAAGTCAGCGTTTCCCGGCCCTCGTGTCTGGAGGCCTCCTGTTGCTTGCACGCTTCCGTCACAGTTGAAAAATGACCACCTGTGGATAAATGTTTAGAGCCACGGGGACCTTTTCAAACTACAGAAGCACCTGAGGCCACCCCAGTGGCATCAAGGGTGAGCCCACGGGCCTCCAGGGACTGGCCCAGCACCAGACGCACCTCGTGATCCTTAGGAACAGGGCCCTGCCTTCCTCACACGGGCACCGAGGTGCTGCTTTCAGCCCTGTGTGTTGGGGCAGCGTAGGAAACGGAATCTGGGTCGCTCACCTAGAGAACCCCTCAAAAGCAGCACTCCCTGATATTTTCTTCAAACAAAGCCCCACGCTTAGTGTTAACCACACTCATGCGCTGAGCCGGCGCGGCTGCCGGGTCCGTGCCGCAGACCTCGCACCTTCCCGCGGTTCCAGCTCTTCGGCTAAGCCTGCGGGCTCCCTGCCTCATGCACGCCAGGCAGCGCCCATGCTGGGCCAGAAGCTGGAGCCCGCCAGCAGCGAGATGCTGACCTGGATGGCATGTTTGTGCAAACGAGAAAAGCGCCCTTTCCTCTGGGAGGGAGCAGGTCCTCCAGGGCTTGGGGGTGGCCAGTGGGGTGAGAGGTGGAGTTCAATCTCCTTCCTCCTCCCTGGGAGGGGCACCCTATGTGGAGGCCCTGGCTTGGAGGAGCTCACTCACCCCTTTGCAGATGGCCACAGCCTCCTTGGACATGGACTTGGGGTAAGCCACGTTGTGCTCCATGATGGACTGGAAGAGTTCATCCTCATCCTCCCCTTCGAAGGGCGCCTGCAGGACAGAGGACAGGTGGGCGAGTGGGCGAGCGGATTCCTGCCTGAGCCTCCGGAGGCAGCACCTCCGCCCTGGCCCATGGGAGGCTGCAGGGCTCCCAGCGAGAAGAGGAGGAAAATCGGCCAAGACTAGGGTCGCCCCAAGGCACGAAGTCAGAGAGCTTCAGGCTGATGAGCGGAATCAAGCTGACACGCTCTTGTAGGGAAGCCACACAGATGGTGGTGGGAGGACTTTTCCTACAAATCACTCAAATTCAATTACCTGCCCGGCCAGCATCTCATACAGCAGGACTCCGAAAGCCCACCAGTCCACCGACTTCCCGTAGGGCTGGTACGCAATGATCTGGAAGACAGAAGGCAGCCCGTCAGGGGGCGAGCAGGGGTCTGTAGCCGGAGGCTGAACACGCACCTTTGCAGTGAGAGTGGACGGCCAGGGCCAGGGACGGGAGGTCACCTGCCCACTGCGAAAGGTTAAACGGACTGTCCCAGCCCCAGGTGCAGGCCACCGTCTGAAACAGTGGACAGGGAGTTGGTGTCAGGCACACTGCTTCTCCCAGGGGAAGATGGGCCTCCCGGGCAGTGGCCTGCAGGCTGGGAACGCCTGTCATGCCACGGGGCCTGTCCAGTCATTTACTACATGAGCTCTTTTTAATTTTAATACAGTGAGCGTGAACTTTAAGAAGAAAAATTGCATTTATTTCTCATTACAATAGTAATAACATTTATATAGCAATGTGAATGTACTTATCACTACTGAACTGTACATTTAGAAATGGTTAAGATGGCAAATTTTATGGTTTTATTTACCAATTTTTAAAAATCTTAGATGAAAAAATGTAATAGCATTTATTAATATTTTACTATTTACTTTAAAATATAGATAAGCTAAGAGAATCCCATTAAAATCACCCATAATCTTTTATCAAGAGAAAACTCATGATTGATATTTGGTCTATTTCCTTCTAGATTTCTATGAATAGAGATTAAATTCTCTGTGTGTGTTTTACATAAACATACTCCGATGTATGAAATATTAATAAAGTACTTTATTCACTTAAAATTTCCATGTTAATACTTCCATATCAACATACTCAAGTATAACTTTATATAGCGTACCATTGACTGACTATAAAACCTATCTTATCAATTCCCAATGGGCTAAGTTTCTTCTGATGCTACAATACAGACCCTTGTAACCAGGCATCTCCACATTTGTCCACTTCTTTCTGGAAGACAGTTCCTAAGATGGAAGGCAGTGTGGCGGCAACACCCTCCCTCCCTGTTTTACAGGCTGTATTATATGTTTCTATGTACAACTTTTCAAGGGTACAAATAAAGTGATACTTTTTTAAAAAAGAAAAAGATGAATTCCTAGAAGCAGATTTTGAGGGCTCAAACACTATACATAGTTTTCAGGGTTTTGGCACTTATTACCAAATTGCCAGGGCATGGTAGTGTCTAAAGTACCGATGACCACCCACATTTCTGATAGGGTGTAAAACTGTCAGATTTCGGAGGTGACAGAGCAAAGGTGGAAGATCAAGGTCTGGAGAAGCAGTCCAGACTTTGGATCCTGACTGCCACTCACTCACAGCTGTGTGACCTTGGAAGGAGTTACCTACCTTCTTTAAGTCTCAGTTTCCTTATCTACACCAAAGCTTACAACAGTAGCCATGTCGGAGGGTTTTGTGAGGATGGAAGAGAAACATGTGCCTCACATATGATGCCCTCAGATGTTTGCTCTGACTGGGAAGTCCTGAAATTCAGCGATTGCTTGTGTTGCTGAGTAAGTGCATCTGAACCAACGGGGTCCACCGGTCCAGCGTTAGCCCCAGAGGACGGGGAGCTCCATGGGGCTCCTGCACACTGTGAGGCACGTCACCTCTGCTGGATCCCCACGACAACCTAACTCCATCCTTTCACAAAGGAAAGCGAGCCTGAGGAGGCGAGGACCCTGCTGCAGGATGTGGCCGCAGGTGGCGAAGCGGGGAGGCCCGCCTGCTGCTTGCTCCGGGCACGCTGTGGAGGGGCTGCCTCCCCACCCATGTACATGTGCGTGTGCGTGTGTGCATGTGCGTGAGCGTGTGATGTAAACTAGCTTCCTAGGAGAGGACCTGCTTTGGTGAAAGAGAATGTGCCACGTTATTTTTTTTTATTTTGTTTTATTGCTTAAAGTATTACATATGTCTCCTGTTGTTTCCCCCTTGACCTTCCCCCGGCCTCCCCTACTCCCCAGTGTCTGTGTCCATTATGCAATGTGCCACGTTATTAGTTACATGGGGTCTCCAGTCACCAGTTCCATATCAGGTGACAGAAAGCGTAGGAGGTCCCTTTCCAAGATTCTGGGCCACACCTCAGTCCCCTTCCTTAGAAACCAGTAGCAGACTGTACATACAGGGACCTCTCTGGGCACCAACTCAGAGGAAAAGGCAAAGTATCACCTGGCACAAATGTCTGTACCATGACGTGTTGGGAAACTCACTCTGCAACGACCATCTCCTTGGGGAAGTGGGGACTAGAACTCAACCTTTACCCTGTCGCTTGTACCTTCACCACAGGAAAGAACGCCAGGTCTTCCAGGGCTCAGCACACCGACTGCCTCCTGCCTCACACCAGCCCAGGGACCTCTCCCGCCTGTACAGATGTCCTGATGTCACAACAAGCAGGCACCGCATGGCCATGAGCCACAGTAGCTGGAGGAGGATTTTGCTGATTGTGGTGGATGGCTCTGTTGAGTAATTAAGCTTTCTCCCAAACCTGGGTGTCTCTGGGCCTGAGCTCTGGGTGTGTACTAAACATGTGTGATCTCTAAGGACCGACAGCGCAGAGGGCAAGCAGGGCTGCTTCGAGGCAGCACCGGGTGGGGGCGCAGCGCAGGGCACGAGCGGGGAGTGGGCTCACCTCAGGGGCGATGTAGTCCGGAGTGCCGCAGAAGGTCTTGGTGGTCACCCCGTCCCAGATGTTCTCCTTACACATGCCGAAGTCGGCGATCTTGATGTGGCCCTCGGAATCCAGCATCACGTTGTCAAGTTTTAGGTCTCTGTTGTGCACATAAGAATGTAGGGACTTACTACACATTATTTATTTAAGCCCACCAATGGCCACTCCCATGCGCGAAGCACTGTGCTTGGTGTGTGGGGGACAGAAGGGAGTGTGACGCAGCCGTGGCCCCCAATAGCTGACCACCTGGCAGGAAGATCAGGAAAGGTCCACAAACCGTGTGCTGCTTTTTCTGCACAGCCAACTGCGCCTGGTGAGATGCCAGGCAGGAGAAGACACCCCCAGGACGCTGGATGCTAATGAAGGGCAGAAGTCCGGGAGCACCTCACGGACTGATGTGTGTAACTTAAGGACTCCTTGCATTTCATAGAGGAGATTTTTTTCACAAAATTGTTATTTTTAATATGTTTTTATTGATTTCAGAGAGAGGAAGGGAGAAGAAGAGGGAGAGAGAGATAGAAACATCAACGATGAGAGAGTCATTGATTGGCCGGCTCCTGCATGCTCCCAGGATTGAGCCCCCAAATGCCTCTTAAGTTAGTTTGAATTGAGTTGCTGTCGCATTTTCAACTAAAAGAACACAATCTGGACATATATTTTGGCACCTCCCACCTATGTCTGCGAGGTCTCTTCTTCCAGGGGGGTGGGGGGGGGGGCGGTCCACTTGCACCCGGGCTTGGGCTCCACTATCTTTGGTGCTGTCCATGGTGCTACCCCTTTCCAGCCTCATGCTTATCTACAAGCCGGGGGTCCCTGCATGCTAGCTCAGAACTTAGGAAAACTGGGCTTTGCAGAAACACACTTCACCTAAACACACTATTCTATGTGGCCTGGTCAACAAGGACCATTGGCAGGCCCCTCGTCTTGACCCCATGCCCCCACACAAGTAGCTGGGGTTTGTGTGAGAGAAGGGATAAGATCTTCATGTTACAGGACAGGGGTCTCAGGAGCCACAGGCCTTAGGGTGAAGGACACCCAGGTGTATTCGCTGCACATGGACGTGGTTTGAGAGTCTTCTACTGCTCAGTGTAATACCCTCATTTGATACTAAGTTTGGCAGGAGGGCCCTTCTGTTCTCCCCCACCTCTCCCCCAACACCCCCCGCACAATCCTCAGAGTGGCAAGTCTGACACACTTGCTCACCTCTTCACTTAGGCACTAAATAAATGGGGGGGGGGAGCTTTGTGACATTGGAAAAGACTGTGCCGCCATGAAGGCAATCTCAATGACATTGAGAAGCCACACGCACTGTCATGTAACGTTTTTATAGTTTTACTTTATCAATTTCACAAACTCTGTCTTGAGAGTTTTTCACGTGAGCAACAGAAGCAAACTCTACTTCAACCTAAAAAGGATTTTTAAAGGGAATGGGTAGCTCATCAGCCTGAGGAGCTGAGGCCCAGGATGGAAGCCTCAGTGCAGCACGGAGCTGGCAGGAAAGCACCCCCCTCTGCCCCTGGCTGCCCTGGCAGAGACTCGCCCTCCTTCCATGGAACGCTTCCCCGCTCGCCCTGGGAAGTAGGTATGGCCGATTTTGATGGCCAGTCTCTGCTCCCTTGGTTACTAACTTTTGATTCAAGGTCTCGGCCAGCATGCCAAGTGGCAGAACTGGGCTGTGTGCCTGGCCTGGCTTGCGGGGGGGGGGGGGGGGGGGGGGGGGGGGGGGGGGGGGGGGGGAGGGGGGGCGGTGAGCGAGTATCTGCATTTTAAATCTGCACAGTGGGAGGCGGACTCTTGCTACACACAAATGCTGGAGCTCAGATGCCAAGTGGCTTAAAGGGATAATGAATAGCTCCTGAGTGGAAGCGCACACACTCAGGGGAAAGAGCTTTGGAGTGAAGCATGCTGGGCGCCCAAGATGCTGACCTTGGGATTTTATGGCCTGAATGACATGTCCTGTCTCCCACATCCCTGATCCCAACTGGAAACCTCACCCTGATCCCAACCCAGTTGACAAAGATTCTTATTTCCTCTTCGGGTTCCTCCCCTGGAACACGACTTTCTTCCAGAAACTTGCAGTCCCGTGTTCAACGCCCCAGCAACCTGAGCGCTGTACAGGGCCAGGTTCTAAGGTCAACGTGTACGGGGAAAATCAGAGTGGGCAGTCACCCCAGTCCTGCCTCAGGCGAGGCAGAGGGAGGTCACCTGCTTCCATTCACAGCTCATGTCACACAGAAGGTGTGCAGCTGCCAACGCCAGCATTGGACACGGCACACCAAGGTGCTGCACCATGACAGCCACGGGGAAACTGAGGCTTCACAGGTCCGCGTGGGCAGTGAGGGCAGGCCACACTATTATCCCCTTGTTCCTGTTGCTCCACCAGCTGAAGCCACTCCTCTCTGACCCCCGACCCCATGGCACCAGGAGTAAAGGGGGGCGTGGGAGCTCCGTGTAGTCAGGACAAGATCCATCCCTTCCCAGCTACACTTCATGCTGGTACTTCCAGGAGTGATAAGCCAGGACTCTGCAGGCTTCTGGCAAGGCCCCACCTTCCGTCCCTGCATGTCACCAGCACCCACAGGCCACCACCCTATCTGCTTGAGACCACCAGGCCCGATCCCTTTAAGCCTTTTAGTCCAGCCCTTCGGTTGCTTTAAGAGGCCCAGGACCCTGAGGTCCCTCTAACTCTTCAGAACCTCATCCCACGCCGCCTGCAGAATGGCGACCACCACACCACCCAGCACCGAGTCCCCTCCCTGCTCGCTCTTCCTCCACAGCACTCATCACCGCTCTGCGTCCTAGGCCTGGTGCACGCATCTGTCCTCCAACACCAGAGTGCCAGTCCCACAAAGGCGGGCGGTTTGGCCTGTTTTTTCACAGCTGTATCTCCACCACAGTACACGGGAGCATTTTGATAAATGTTTGTCAAATGAATGAATGAGACAGACTTCAATAGACCCCCCATGTGGCAAGTGCCCCTTGGAAACCTGAGCCCCTGCCAGACCCTCTTGCGTAGCAGCAGCCCAGCCGGCACTGTCTGTGCGGTGTGTGACCATGTGGTTGCGAGAACTACACACCCCGACTCACTGACAGACAGCAGCCCGGCTCAGCAGCCTGCCTTGCATGAAGTATGAGATGGTCTGACTCATCAGCTGTGATCACACCCTTGCTCCTCCAAACATGGGCAAATGCCAAGTGCCAAACTTAATCCCGTCTTTCAGGGCAAGCTACTCAGAAATCCATTTCTGAATTGTGATTACATAGCAAAACAACACAATTCGTTTCATAATAATATGATCCATCATGTTCTGCTAAACAAGATGCTTTGCTTGCTCCTCAAATGTGCAAATGTGGAGTCTCCAGGCAAGAGGAAGAAGTGCTGGGCCCTCCTGCTGAGCCTCCTCTTAGAGCAAATAGCCTCGGGTTTGAGGCGCAAACCATCACTGGTAGCGGAGGGCGGGGAGGTATAGGCACACAGAGCTGCCCAAGCTTTGCCAGGGCAGTGGGTGACGCTGCCTCTGCCTGGTAGAGCATATGCCCGACTTAGCCTGGGAGGACTCCTCCCCCACCACGGAATCTGTTTTAAAGGCGGTTAAAGAAAGAGGCAGGGAAGGGAGGAGCAAAGGCCACGGGGGGAAAAGCACGCAGCTCACGTACCGGTATATGATGCCCTTGCTCTGTAAGAAGAACAGGCCGATGGCAATTTCTGCAGCATAAAATCTGAAATAAACAAAAGCCACGAGAAGTTCAAGGACACCATATGCTTGGCAACTCTCAGAATTCCATACAACATTGCACTGGGCGTAGGACATCAATGCTGTCATGGATGGCCAGCCACCCATCTCATAAAACAAAGTACGGAGTGTGGATGGGTGAGCAGGGTTTAGAGAACTGCCCAGAGGATGCTCTGGGTGGGCAGAGGGTCAGCAGTTGCTTGGTGGGGAGGAGGCCATGGGATATGATGAACTAGCTGGAGAAGAGTCGGTTCAGAGTACACCAAGTTAAAATCCTATATAATAAAAGGCTAATATGCAAATTGTCCCCTTGACTGGGAGTTCAACTGGGAGTTTTCTCAGGGGGCAGGGTGGGTCAGCAAACTGCCCTTGGCCCCTCCCCATGGCTGGCCCCACCCCAGGTCAGCCCCCCACCCCAATTGGGGGTGGGGCCAGCTGTCTAACAGTCTGAAGCCCCTCCCCCAAGCTCCACCCCCTATTGGCCAGGCCACCAACCACTTGCAGACCTGTCCCCGCCTCTGGCCAGCTCCACCCCTGATGGCCCCCCCACCTGGATCAGGGGTGGGGCCAGCCAGCCAACCTCCTGTGTCCCCTCCCCCCAGTGGGCCCAATCAAGGTGGGCTGGCCAGACCCTACCCATGCATGAATTCATGCACCAGGCCTCTAGTAGCTTAATAATAGCAGCTGCCATCTGTTGAAGGTTGGCCCTTTACCTAGCATCATTGTGAGTTATTATCTATTTCAATCTTAACTACAATCTGGTAAGATGGGTTCTACTATTACCTCCCTGCTCCTTAAATGAGAAAACTGAGGCTCAGTGACATGAAATAACTTGGCCAAGTTATACAACTGATAAATGGTAGGTCAGGGTGGGAGAGTTTTATTGAAGGTCAGTTATAGCACAGGGCTGGGCAGGGCTTCAGGGCATGTGTGTGTGCACGTGTATGAGAGAGGGGGCGGGGGAATGGATTAAGGCCTATAGTTTACTGATTATCAGAAGTTGAAGAGAGACCACCCTGAGTTCACATTGCCATTGCAATTGTGCCAAGATATGTGAGTGGCAGGATTTGGAAGCAGAAGAATGCAACTCTACCAGCATATAGTGGTCACAGCCTGGACAGGTGGGAGGACAGGGCAGGGCTGAGCTGAATGGCAGCCTATGGAATAACAGGATGGGGCCCTGGGGGAGCCCTGAGGGTTTGCTGAAGGGCCATGAGATCTTAGCAGAGGCCCTAGGCGAGCTTGTCATCCCACCCCCATGTCCTAGGAAAACGCACAGCAAGGTTCTCACTTACACAGCGTGAGGCTCCTTAAACCGGCCAACCTGCTGGATGTGGTACATGAGGTCACCGCCGTTCACGTATTCCATCACAAAGTACAGGCGGTCCTAGAGGAAGACAACAAATGGCCCATCAGCACCAGCATTTCTCGGGTTCCAAGCAGACAGCAGGGAGTAATAGCTGGGAGGCATGGCCAAACACCAGGAAGCCACAGCCTCCATCGGTTGGCTCTTTGTTCCCCACGAGGAGTGGGAGGGTGGGGGTCGTGGTGTTTGTGCCACGGTAAGCATGCAGGTGAGCACAGGTGGTGCAAGAGCGTTCTTTTTAATCAATAACTCTAAGTTTATGTTCATTTCTATTGACAAAGATACTTAGCACATGAGTCTGGGGACTTAATAGGTATTATTTAGAATAAAGCTAATTTTAGTAAAAAGTAGGCAATATTAAGTAAATCCTATTACAGTTCATAGATGGCCTATCAAAACTCCATGATGCCCCCTCCCATGAGTTTCACCTCCTGGTCTTCACATCCTATGTAGTCCCTCCCACAAGGACTAGAACTGACTTGGTAATGGATAGGATACAGTACCAATAACCGTGTGGGACTTTCCAGACTCATCAGGAGACATGACAATTTCCACTTTGCTCTCCTTTCAATCACTTGCCCTGGAGGAGGCTGTTGTCGTGCCCCAGGGACCCTCTGCAGCACTGTGGAAAGGGACCTTCCCCAGAGGACGGGCTTCCTGCCGACAGCCAGCACCCCTCCTGCCCCATGAGTGGGCCACCATAGAAGCAGCCTCTGCAGCCCCAGTTAGACTTTCAGGTGATGCAATCCCAGCTGGAGACCACAATTTTTTAAAATTAAATTTATTGAGGTGACTTTATATAATAACATTATATAAGTTGCAGTGTCCTGTAGGTAGTGCACAGGAGCTTTATCTCGGTGCAGTGGCTGATGCAATTCTGTGAGCTCACTCCAGCAGTTCAGATCTTTCTGGCAAACCAGGAAGATGGCAACGCCCGCCTGAGCCCCTACTATTGCTACATACACAGTACCCCAACCTTTATGCTCATTGGTTCCCTAAGAAGATGTTTCATGATTGGCCACCTCTGCTATAAATACTGCTGTACTTCCTCAATAAAATTAGACCTGCGTCACAGAACCTGGTCTCCGGAGTCGTGCATGCAAGCGTCCTAGTGCTAGGGGCTCCGTCGTCCTCATCCCTGGGAGACTCAGTGTACAACTGTATAATACATCATCTGTATATTGTATTGTGTGCTCACCACCCATAGTCCAGTCTCCTTCCATCACCATGTATTAGACCCCCTTTTATCCTCTTCAGCCCTCCCCCTCACGTCCTTCTGTTCTGGTAACTACCATACTATTGTCAGTGTCTAAGGGTTTGTTCATTTTATTTCATTTATTGCTTCCTTTTTTATTTCCCATGAATGAAATCATATGATTCTTGTCCTTTCCTGTCTGAATTATTTCTCTTAGCATGAAAAAGACCTAAATATAAAACCTTAAACAACAAAATACATGGAAGAAAACATGAGTACTACACTTATGGACCTTGGACTCAAAGAGGATTTTGTGAATTGACTTCAAAGGCAAGGAAAGTCAAAGCAAAAATAAACGAATGGGACTACATCAAACTAAAAAGCTTCTGCACAGCAAAACAAACTATCATCAAAAGAAAAAGGCAGCCAACCGAATGGGAGAAGATATTTGCAAATGATGTCTCCAATAAGAAGCTAACATCTAAAATATATAATGAACCCATACAACTCAACAACAAAAACAAAAAATCCAATTAAAAAATGGGCAGAGGACCTAAACAGACACTTTCCCAAGAAGATATACAACTTCCGTCTTAGACCCCAGAGTCAGAATCTCCCAGGGAAGTCACCCCTAAGCTCCCAGCCCACATATATAAGTTGGGCCAAATTACTCCTTTATATCACACTAGTGGCCTGGTGCACAAATTTGTTCACATTGAAAGGAAATTAATTAGAAGAAATATTTTAATGTCGCTATTCACCCTTTCTTTATAATAGAAGTGTCAACCAAATTCACAATCGACAATGACAGATCAACACACACACATGTGATTGGCACCAGTGAGAGCTTTATATAGAGAGAATAAACTTGCTTAATTAGACCTGCTTTCTGATTTAGCTAACTTTTTCCAGCCCAGTGAAGCCCCCAATTTCTCTTTCAGGTCATTGTCAACAACACAGCAGTAAATATCAACATGAAGCAGATTATTATTGTAGATCACCCAGAGAGAACAAAGGGTAAAATATTTAACTGAAGCAATGTTTGACTATATTCTGCACAGTGAGAAAAACTGAAGTCATTTTCAAGGTCCACCATTTCTTACTTCTTTTCAGTCAAGTCAAGTTTCTAAGCTAAATCTCCATTTTCCATCTAATGAAAAGAAAACAGGATTTCACTGAGTCTCCTATCTACCTACTCCAGAACTTCTGTGAGGATCAAATGAGATGAGGCACGGGAAAATGCTTCACAGACATTTGGTTATGGTGTGAAATGTTTCCACCTAGCTATAAAGCAAGTCGTGTTCCTGGGCTGAAGAAACTACAAGGAGGCTAGTCGCTAGGGAGAGGAAGCTGGGTGTTGCTACATGACATCATTACCCGGTGCCCATAGCCACCATTTCTGGGCTAGGTTAGGCAGTGGGCTGCATTTTGCGCCATGGTGTCTCAGTGGCATTGGCTGCCATTTGGTGGGGTGTCACTCCACGGTGGTGGTGGGGCCTGTGTCCCACTTGGGGGAAGTCGAGTGTTGCTTTGTGGGCATCAGGTCTGTGGTGCCGTTTCTCTGCAAATGACCAGTGCATATTACAGCAGCTCCTGTGTTGAGCGTCTGCCCCCTGGTGGTCAGTGTGCATCATAGCGACCAGCCAGACACAGCATATTAGCCTTTTATATACATACTAGGGACCCGGTGCATGAAATTCATGCATTCAGGGGGGTCCCTCAGCCCGGCCTGTGCCCTCTCACAGTCCAGGAGCCCTTGGGGGATGTCTGACTGCCACGGAGGTGGGAGAGGCTCCTGCCACCACCACTGTGCTCACCAGACTTCTGGCTGAGCAGCGCTCCCCCTATGGGAGCACAATGACCACCAGGGGGCAGCTCCTGCATTGAGCGTCTGCCCTGGTGGTCAGTGCACATCATAGCGACTGGTTGTTCACCATTTGGTCAATTTGCATATTAGCCTTTTATTATATAGGCTAGGTGATCAACTTAATAAAAAGTGTAAGAAAGGGGTGGAGATGACCAGCGTGTTCTACAGAGAACTAGGTGTTATTTTGTGAAATGCACTTTTATGTTATATTCATATGTCAGTATGGCTGGGTCACAATGTAAAAGATTTGCAGTCAAAAGTTGCAAAGTTATTGTGCAGACAAGGCTACAAGACCAAGAGCAGGGGGCGTGGAGCACTCAAGGGCAGGGCAGTTTCCAGTTCTGAAATCAATACAGGATCTGAAGTCCCTTTCCACTACTTACTAGCTGTGTGACACTTCTCGAGCCTCCAGATGTCCCTTTACCTGTAGGTGGATGCTGCTCACCTGCCCCATAGATAAGGTGACCAGACGTCCTGCTTTTGGTGGGACAGTCCCGATTTTTAACAGTTTGTCCCACGTCCTGCAGCGTGTTAAAAAAAGTCCCAATTGCTCTTTGTAATATTTTTAAGTAATAATAAAAGAAAGAAAAAGAACCCCCCCCCCCACCTCCGGTCAATGGTGTACCGCTTTAAATCTGGTCACCTTACCCAAAGAGCACTAGGATGACATGGAGAGTGTCCACATGATGTTGGCCATGCAACAAATCTTCCACCCACCATTTAAAACAGCTCCTTCGCGTGCACAGAACTCCATCGTAAATAACAGCCCCACGTGCATTTGTTGAATGTGTACTGAATGACAGAAATCACGAAATAAAGCTATGTTCGTGTGAGCTAAGTGCTCTATATGCTTGGTCTCACTTATCTTTCCAAACAGCTCAACATGACCAGTATTACCATTTTCCCGCTCCCCCACCCCCCTTTTTGTAATCCTCACCCAAGAATATATATTTTTATTGATTTTAGAGAGAAAAAAAAAGGGAGAGAGAGAAACACTGATGTGAGAGAGAAACATCAATTGGTTGCCTCCTGTACATGCCCCAGCTGGGGATCGAACCCACAACCTAGGTATGTGTCCTGACCAGGAATCAAACCCACAACTTTCGGGTGTACAGGACCACACTCCAACCACATGAGCCACCTGGCCAGGGCCCATGCTCCCCCTTTTAAAGACATGAATGTTGAAGCTCAGAAAAAGTAAATAAACTGCCAAAGTTCACATGGCAGTGAAGGCGCAGATTCGGGATTTGAACCCAGGCAGCTCGGTTCCAGAGTCTATACTTGCAACCTCTTAGTAGGCGTCTCCTGTGTAAGGCTGTGAGCTAGACATCGTGTGCTGTGTGGTATGTCCTCCCCTCTGAGGGGTCCAGTCCAGGCGGAGAGGAGCTGGCAGGCCATAGGGGAGGCGTCCAGGATAATCCGTTACTTTTGAAACGCCCAAGGACTTCCTCAGAGCAATACTCCTTTACCCTCTTGACATGTCCAGTGAGGGCCAGAGCGGGAGGCAGCATGCAAGGCACATGAGATGTGCAAGAAGGTCACAAATAAGTTAGTGGTGGAACGGACACCGTCAGCCAGGACTGCTGACATCAGATCTGGTTCTTTGGGGAGGGGGAGGGGAGAGGTTTGATAGAAAATAAGCTTTAAAATAGCATCTGTCTTTGCTGCATGTTGAAAGAACCAAAACACTTGCTTTTAAAACTTATTTTTAAAACTAGCAGATGGCATAGGCCACAGAGAAGAAGTGAGGGAGAGATTTCGCTGCTTCTGCTTGGAAGGCCTCCGCGTGCCCTGCGCGCATCAGCCACAGTCCCCGCCTCTGTGGGCCCCTTCTCCCGCGAAACAGATGCGGGGAAGCCCTGAGACCCACCAGCTCTGGACTTCGCTGAACCCGGCTTTGGCACACCAGGGCCCCAGCTATTAAACGTTACGCTGGCATCTCGCTGTGCTTTCACTTTCTGAACAAACACTTAATGATGCCCACACCATGCCAGGCGTGCTGCTGTGAATAATCTGGGGCCTCCTGTGAGGGATTCCCCAGGCCCGGGGAGAGACCAGGCACATGCCCATGGCAACCTTTCCCCAGACGGGGTGAACAATAACTTTGGTTGGGCTACGGGTGAACATGTTCCCTTGATCACTCTGTGTTGCTTTAATGTGTACTGGAAATAGAACAAACGCTGGAAGGCCTTGGTTTTACGGTTCCTGTTGCTGAGGGAGAGGAGGATGCACAGAGCTGCAAAGGAGGCGAGGAGGCAGAGGGCAAGGCCAGGTGAGGCTGGCACCCCCCACAGCCCACGTGCCCCCAACACGCCCTTCTACCTCTTCACCGTGTTGCCTCAGCCACAAGAACTTACTTTTAAATATATTTTTATTAACTTGCTTTTAAAAACTTAAACACAATTATTTTAAAATTTTCAAACCTCATATCAAAGCCATAAATGGAAATGTGTTGTTTCTGTAAAAAATAAACACACGTCTGGAGCCTCTCAACGCTATGCTCCATCCAGTCTGGCTTTGGTACCTCCATCCCCGAAGTGACTTATTTTTACAACAAATGCCATTTGCCTGTGATCCCACAAGTTCGTCACCCACTCAAAAGTAAGGAACATCAACATTTGGAAAATGCCAGCGGCCACCTAGAGCCAATATGGAACATGGAAGTGTTTTGTTTTGTTTTGTTTTTATCCTCAGCTGAGGATATGTTTTATTGATTTAGAGAGAGAGAGAGAAGAGGAGGAGGAGGGGGCAGAGGAAGAGGAGGAGGAGGAGGGGAGGAGGAGGAGACGGAGGGGAGAGAGAGAGAGAGAGAGAGAGAGAGAGAGAGAGAGAGAGAGAGCGCCTCAATGTGAGAACCATTGACTGGCTGCCTCTCGTACTCACCCCGACCAGGGATTAAACCTCCAACCTAGTTATGTGCCCTGATCAGGAAACAAACCTGAGACCCTTCAGTGCACGGAATGACATTCCAACCAACTGAGCTACTGGCTAGGGTGAGACGTGAGTTTCAGACCTCGTACTGAACATTTGTTTTTGCAAGTCATGCATTAGGTGTCAAAGGAAAAAAGCGATGCATGAGATACAGACTTTGCCCACAGAATTTCAGTTAACACAAACAGACAACAAACTCAGCCATCCTCTAGAATAAAATGTGATAAGAGATTACATGAGAGGCACAAAGAGGGAGTTCTGGGGGCTTCGGCCCATGAAACTGCCCCCCACCCCCTCCTCTGAACCTCACATAATCATTCCCTCGTCAGTGACCTGAAATGTGACCAAGTCCCCACTCCTCCTGTAAGTGATGTTGCGGTCTTAGAAGATCTTTCACGCAGCCGCAAGCAGTGATTTTGATTTGGACCTGCTTGTTGTACCACGTGAAGATCAAAGATACCTGCTGAGTATGGCGTCGAGGCCAGCCTGGCTCTCTCCTACTTGCTCAATTTTCCAAAGAGAACTTGCCACAGTCCCAAACTTCAACACTCGTCTCTCGGCTGATGAATCCTGTCTTACTCGTCTTTCCTCCCCCTTCCTCCCGCGCTCCGGCCGCTCCAGCTGGCTGCAGGACGTTTCCACGTGGGTGTTCCCCTGTCAACCGCATTCCACCACTGAAAGGCAAGCTCACTGTCTTCCTCCGCAAACCAGCCCGTCTGCTAACACTCAGGGCGCGCCTTCCCGGGTACCTGCTGCTCTTCCTTACCCATGGCCCTCGTCTCCTAAGCTTGCAGTGACCCTGGTTCATTTTAAGTCTCCTTTATCCCTCACATTTAATTAGTAAACAAATAAAACCAGACATGTCTGCCCCTGCGTCACACAAAGGGTTGGGTAGAATTTCCCAAATCTGGAGTGTGAAGATGAGGATGGTCTGATTTAAACCATGACCGGGTGGCGTGGGAAGAGGGGTGTGACAGCATGCCACATCCAGGGGACACGGGCCAGTGTTAATAAGATACCTCGGACCGAGAAAAGCAACCTCGTGGGCAACCCTCAGAGTGTGCACCAGGCTCTGAGGAGGCTGTAGGAAGTGTTTCCCTATTGAATGATCTTTCACGGTTTTCCCTGCCGGCGAGGGAACTAATCCTGCGTGCCCGCTGTGCCTCATCGCTCAGATCCACCTGTTCCCCTGGGAAATCTGTGCAATGCTGTGGTTGACATGAGCTGGTCCAGGGTTCAAGTCCCAGGTACACAGCTTCCCCACTCTGAGGACTTGCAAATATTTACACTTCTCTGCCTCCCTGAGGGGTAACGGCAGCTTCTCCCTCATCGGGTGTTGCAAAGACACATGAGATGAGTCACGTCAAGTCCACGCAGACAATACCTGAAGGCCGTGGGTCCCACAGCTGCTCTTTCCTCCGTATTCTGTAGCCTCACGACACTATCGGAATCAAGTAACTGAGGCTCCTCGAACGTTTCCAGCTTTCAAAGCCTTGCCCACCACATAGAGAGCGAAGTTCTCAGGGGCTGGAACCCTCTCTCTTCTTTAGAATTCTGTGGGCCTTTGATGACTGAGTGAAGACACCAACAAGAAGGCAGAGGGAACCAGGCTGTGTCTCTTCCTACTCAACCCAGACTTACATGCCGTGGTTGCATTTTTGGGTTCCCTCTTGCACCCAGGATTCCTGAGTGGCTTTGGCTGCCTAAAGCCCCGAGCCCACGACACTCTCCCGGCTTCTCTTTCCCTCCATCCCTCAGCGAGGGCCGGGTGGCACCGCTACAGCCGGCTGTCTCCAGCTCCAACTCAGGGTCCTTGGACTCAAGATGATGTCTCCCGTTGATATAGGAACCAACATTCCTCCCCTGAGGACTCAACCCCTTTTTAAAGGTTCCTACCAAGTTCGTAGTAGCCAATTACAGCTGATCGTGCCAGGAATAAAGCATCTGACCCGCACACACCCATCAGATTCCCTGTCCTTGTACAAATTGAAGCCCAGGGAGTTGGGTAGGCAGGCAATCTGCAAGGTGCTAGGAGAGCCATGTCGCCATGTCGCCATGGCCAGGGAGAAATACAGACAAGGAGGCCCGGCCAGCATGGCTCAGTGGTTGGGCGTTGATCTATGAACCAGGAAATCCCAGTTCGATTCCCGGTCAGGGCACATGCTAGGGCTGCAGGCTAGATCCCCAGTGTGGGACGTGCAGGAGGCAGCTGATCAATGATTCTCTCTCATCATTGATGTTTCTCTCTCTCTCTCCCTCTCCCTTCCTCTATGAAATCAATAAAAAAATATTATTAAAAAAAGAAAGTGTGGAGGAGGGGTGCTCTGTTTCTTGCAACCCACCCTCCTGGCTGAGACTGCTGCCGGACTGCCTTCTGCAGCACCCTGTGCCAGACCACCTGCTGCCAGCCCAGAGCCCATCTCTTGGTGCTCAGCAGACACATCATCAGGGGCCAACCTTTCAAGTGCAATCATCTTTAGCCCCCTCCCTGTCCCCTACTGCAGTCTGGGTTGATGTCCCTCCCAGTATGCCTTGCAACTGAGTTCTTATTGGGCCAAGACAGCAAATTTGGGAAGTAACTGCTATCCTTCAATGACTCATAAAATCTAATTCTATTTTTTTTAAGAAGTACATATGTTCAATCGAAAAGAAAACATTTAAAATAGATGTTTTGCTAAGGAGGCTTCACTGCCTGTGCCCACTGGCAGTTGGGAAATTTCGTGAATGTGGCGGCTGACAGCTGCCCCTGGAAAACCTAATCCCCTCGTGTCCCCGCAGCAGGGTGCCCCCCAGCCCAGCTGGACGAGGGCGGCCTCTGCTCACCGCTACTCCTGCACGTGGCACATCACCTCTCTTACTCCCACTTCCCGTGCCCCCTTTAAAGACAGTGAGCCCATATGCAGAGCTAGCAGGGCATCCCAGCCCGGGTTTCTGTAACGGAGGTGCTCACGCTTATCCCTGCGGGCGCACTAAAGGACAGCTCCCTGAACCCGTCCGCCTGAGGCCAGTTCATCCAATGAGCAACCTCCAAGCGTTCGAGTCCTGCGATGGCTTCTGCGTCTGTCTGGGTGTCAACGCTTCCACCGTGCAGTGCGTGCAGCACTTTGTAAACTGCTTTGTGACAGACACTTTTCAAGACGAAGACCGTCGCCCATGACCCTCCCGAATTCACACCAGCGTTTTGGTTAGGCCGTGCCAGTCTCTTCCTGGTTTCTTTCTTTCTTTCCTTCTATCTTTCTTTCTTTCTCCCTTTCCCCCGACCCTGGTCTCTTTCTGTGTGCACATTCCACTTTCACACATTTAGAATCATCTCTGAAATAGAATGTGTCTCCTACGTTTTCTGTTAAAATTTCGCCATGCATATTTGTCAAAGGTTTCAAATCCAATTGTCTAAGAATACATCTGATGTAACTGCTTTTCTACACGAGGTTTAGGAATTAAATTTGCATCATTTTAAGAATGACAAAAGGCGCTTTGTAGATTGGTAGATTCTTTGTTCTCTTTTATCTATTTTGACCACCTTAAGGTTTTTTGTGTGTTTTTTTTTTAAATCCTATTAAGATTTTTTATCTTCAAATTCTAAATCTCTGGCAAGACAAACATCAAATTTGCAACGTTACGCCAGATCTGTCATTTTTTAAAGGCAGCTGACTCACAAAGAAACTCTGGATCACAAAACACACACTGACCATCCACTCGGCCGCAGGGCTGCCCCTCTCACGCCGAGCGGGCGTCCTGCCGGGGCCACCACTGCAGTGTCCTGCTGTCGAGGACACTCGGCCCCAGACCCTCTCACACCTGCTCCCTCACTCGCTCAGTTGCTGCTTCCAGGTCACCCTCAGCAGGAAGACCTTCCCTGGTCCTCGTACCCAAAGCAGCACTCCCTGTCCCAACCCCGCCGCCCCAGCCGCTCTGCTTTGCTGCCTCTCTGTTGGGACAGGGCCTGTCTCTCTGGTTCCTGCTGTCCCCTCGCAGTGACGCAGCTGCGTCCTGAACCGTTTATGCCAACACGTTAACACTGCTGGCAGCATCCGTGAGCATTGGCCCTCTGTCCACGGCAGTGCTGGTCTGACTCCTAGGGACACGGCTCTAGGACGCTGCCTTTTCAGCCCAGCGGCCTCCTCCGGGCACCAGTCTCGGGTGCAGAGAATGTGCCGCTCCAGAGGGCGAGCGGGAGGCAGGCGACCTCCTCCGGGTCTTCCCAGCAGGGAGTCGCCGTGCGGCTGGCTCGCTCGCGTAGGTGCTCCTGGCACTTTAAATCGTTCCCTGCTCGATCTTTCCAGCAGTGCCAGGTCCCTGCGGAAGCAGGTCTCCTCGTGGGGGCAGTGACACCTGCAGGGCGCGAGGACCTGCCGCGTAGCACTGGTGACCGGAGCCTGCGCATCTCTCGCAGGCCCGCGTCCTCTGTGCAGGGTGGGAACAGTCTCCTTGTGAAGATTAGATGTGATCGTGAAAGCCAAAATAATCCCTAAACCAGAGGGAGAACCCGGAGCGAGGCAGGGGCAGGGGGCCCAGTGCCTGAGGGTGGGCCCGCGAGGCTCGGGAACCACCTCAGGGCCACGCTGCCCATGTGCGCAGAGGGGGTCCCGGGCGCCTCTGCACACCAGTGTCCTTGCCTTCCCAGGGCAGGAGCAGCCGCCCAGGGTACCATACAGACGCCTGCGGGCTGAGCAGGGCCTGGCGTGAGCTGGCACTCGCAGGGCCAGCTGTGCTCTTGTCCTTGTCAACACTATGAAGGCCATTCTGGTGACAGCTCAACACACTGGACTGGAAAAGCTCGGGCGCGTCCAGCGGGCCTACGCCCAGTGCTGTGTTGAGGGAGAAGTACCCAGCACCCCAGGTCATCAATCCTTCCCTGCAAAGTGGGGTGACAGTCCCTTCTATCGCAGTACCTTTGGGGAGCTCAGAAGGAAACCAAGCATTTGGACGGTACACTCAGATGGGAAGCCATTTCCTCTCTGAGGTGGGAAAGCTGAGGGACGGAGCACCAGGCGCGTCTGCGCAGGTGGGAGAGGGGCAAGGCTCCTGAGGGCACAGGGTGGGCACAGCCGGGCACAGGCGGTGCTGCTGGGCACAGGCGGTGCTGCATCCCACCCCAGAGTGTCTGTCAGGGGAGTGGACACTATGATTCACACCCGAAAGCAGAGTTAATGCAACGCCCCTCGAAGCCTGGCTGCCTGGGTTCAAATCCTGGCCCTGAAGTACTGTTTGTGTGGCCTCAGCAACCTCACCTGTGCAATGGGATGAGAGCAGGACCCAGGCTCCCTTTGGCCCGGTGGGATCTGGACATGCATCGGCCTCCAGGCCTCCAGCGTGGGCGCCGGCCACGCAAGACGATCACATGCTCTGGGCTCTCCCTGGGTCCTAACCTCGGCCGGGAGGGCCCCAGGCAGGCACAGCCTCTATGCGACCGGGCCCGGCTCTCCCATCCCAGGGAGCACGGGACACACCACCCAGCAGTCAGGAGTAATTCCAAAGGTAATGTGCCGATTTAAAAGCAGTCAGTTACAAATGAAGACACTGAACCTCAGCAAACATCCATCACAGATGACTGATCTCTCCCAGTCTCAACACACGCAACTGAAACGGAAAACCCCTCCGCGGGCCCGCCTTGAGACAAGGTCTCCATCCCGTCTCCTGACCAGACCGAGCCCCCTCCCCGTAGAGGCCGCCAGGCGACTGGGGGGAACAGAAGACTGGGGAGGAGGGGCCTGCAGGCTTGAGGGTCTGGTCTAGCCTGGCCATAGCCCCAAGCATTCCTTGCGGCCTTCACTCCCCAGATTTGGACGAGTCCCCAGATGACGTGAATTCTGCTCACTTGTATTTTTCTTTGCGTTGACTCCCTTACTCGAAAATTTTATTTTAAAAGCAGACGTTAGTCACCTTTGGAGCATAATAATGAACCAACTCATGGAAACCGGTAAACAACAGGAATGAAGCAAGCAGTATTCTGCCTTTCCCACATGAACTGCGCCCCTGGGGAAGCAGGCACTGGATGGGGGAATCTCGTGCTTTTTCATTAAAGGGTTCAAACCAATAACAGCAGTAGGGGCTCCGGCCTCCCCTCCTTAGGTGTGGAGACCAACGTCTGGTTTCAGCAGGGACGAGGCTAAGCGGTCTTACAGGGATGTCCCTTGCTCTCAGAGTTGGAGTCACAGTCTACAGCAGCTAGTGTACAAATGTCCCCTCTTGGGAGCCACAGCTCTGAGCTCCGAGGGCTGTGTCCTCAGGCAACCCCTCCTCCAAGGTGGTCCATGCCACGTGGGGAAGGCCCTGGAGCTCCGGGTAAAGGGTCCGGACGGCTGCCCACCGCCCCCTAACACAGCGCTGGACCTCTGCCCGCATCCCCACCTGCTGCTACATCGCATATTGTGAGGCCAAAAGTCTGCATTTCCGTCCCAAGTGGCCTCTTGCTGTGAAAGGCCCTGCTGTGCGGGTTACAAAACCCGTCAAACCAATGGGGCTGAGTCCCTTTATCTTTGCTGAGGCAGCATCTGCCTCAGGGGAGAGCGTCGCAGGGCCGCCTGACAAATGCTCAGCAGCCTTCTCTGGGCCCACGTTCCTCTGTCGTCATGGGAAGCACCCAGGCGCCTTTGGGACAGCTTTGGCCCAAACCCCCTGAAGCGCTGGAGGCGGAGCACCCGGCCCCCGAACGCGTTACCATGGTCTGGAAGCAGGAGTGCAGCTGGGTCAGGAAGGGCGGCTTCCCGGGCAGGGCCAGTACCCGCTTCTCCACCATGGTGCACTCCACATCGTCGTCTTGGATCACCACATCCTTCTTCAGGATCTTCACGGCATAGAGCTCGTCCGTGCCTTTCCGCTCGGAGAGCATGACCTGGGGAGACACAGCAGGGCAGGCTGGGTGAGGCCGGGAGCCGGGGGAGCAAGTCAGTCACATCCTCCCCGGCTTCGTCCACGGGCTCCCACTGGTGCTAAACACCCCCAGGCCTCACACCTGCAGCGGCTCAGCCCAACCAACAGACGGTTCCAGAGCAGTGGCCACGTGGCGGTCCCTTTGGGATATGAGTCAACGCCCAGCCACGGGGCTAATACGACCCCATGAGGGCAGGGATGTTTGCCTGTTTTGTTCCCTGGTGTAACCCAAGACCCTGGAATAGTCCCCGGCACACAGTAGATGCTCAATAAATATTTGTGAAAAGAGGGGATTCCTGATCAAAATAAATATGGGGCTCTTGTTCCCTTATTCATCTCATATTCATTGCGAGCCTGCAAGCACTGTGGTTACAGCAATGAACCAGCAGGAACGTGCTCTGACTTTGTGCTCCAGAGCGGGAGAAAGACATCAGACGTAATCACAAGATGGTGACTGTGGTATTTCAGTGCCTCCATTCATGCAGCCTGGTCCCAGTCAGGGCAGGCTAGTCATTGGTGTGGCTCACAACACATCAATGTTGTCACTGGTAAGGGCTGTGCCAGAGGGAGCAGTGACCAGCAGGTACCATTCCTTAGAAGCCTCTAAGGAAGAACCTTCGGACTGGGCAGTGGACCCACTTGGCTATAGCTGATTGGTAGATGGCCGACCTAAGCTGAGCCAATCAGATCTCTCCCTCAGAATTTGCAATTAGGAGACACCAGGTCGTCAGTCCTGGGCCCTGAGAGAACACAGAGCTGCCGACAGTGGCTCGTTTCACCATGTGCAGGTGAAGGAGAACGAAACAGACATGTGAGGAGAAGGTGGAGGATGAGCGGACACCTCGCTACCCAGCTCCTGGTTCCAGCCCCTCAGGAGGCTGGGTTGTTCCCCATTAGAAACCGCCCTCTCCTTCCAATAAAACGATCCTTACCATGTAAATTCAGTCTGTCTGAGTGCACTCATGTTTCTTAGAGATCCTATAAGACACTTATTGCTCGAGAAGCTCAAAGTCTTAATGCGAATACAAAATTCAGGAAGCCCCTAATACAAGGGCAAGTTCTTTTCCTTTTCTTTTTTATACATTTTTATTGATTTCAGTGAGAAAGAGAAAGAGGTAGAAACATCAATGATGAGAAATAACCATTGATCGGCTGCCTCCCCCATGCCCCACACTGGGGATTGGTGCCCCTGCCCGACTGGGAATGGAACTGTGACCTCCTGGTTCCTAAGTCATGCTCTACCACTGAGCCACACCAGTTGGTGCAAGTTCCTTTGTGCCTCTGGCCTATGTCAGAATCCCTGGGGCCCCGGCTCAGCACAGATTCGCAGCCCTCCACCCATCCAGAAGGCCTGGGGTCTGCTCTCTAACAATCGCCTCCTCTCCTCTAGAGTCTAAGCAACAAATGTGTTGCTGTGAGGGACCCTGAGGTTCCATCAAAACTGACTCATTCAGTATGGGGGTGAGGAGTAAAAACACTCCTTCTGTCTTACTTTCCTAACAACTTCTCGGCAGTCATTCACTGGAAGAAGGGAATTTTCCTTTTTCCTTAACATTCTAATCAAGCTCTCCTTTTCCTTTTGTATTAAAGTCTAGTTGGCACACAGCACTATTTTAGTTTCAGGTGTACAAACTAGTCATTCCACATTTGTGATCACCCATTAGTCTAGCACCCACTGGTCAGCATACAAAGTTATTAGGGATGACTGACTATGCTCCCTGTGCTTACTCTATTCCTGTAATTATCCTATATAATAAAAGGGTAATGTGCAAATTGACGGAACAGAACTCCCAGCTCTATGATGCACACTGACCACCAGGGGGCAGACACTCAGCCCAGGAGCTCTCCCTGGTGGTCAGTGCACTCCCACAGGCGGAGCGCCGCTCAGCCACTAGCCAGGCTTATGGCTGGCGAGAGTAGCAGTGATGGCGGGAGCCTCTCCTGCCTCTGCAGTAGTGCTAAGGCTGTCTGACTGTGGCTTAGGCCCGCTCTGAGAGACCTTCCCCCACACCCCCGCCCCCACTCCCACCCCACTGTATGAATGTCATGCACCAGGCCTCTAGTGTATTTATAACTGGAAGTCTATGCTTCTTATTCTTTTTCAAAGAAGCTACCATCCTACAGGCACATTGCTCCATAGTAACACAACGCATGTGTCCCCACCTGACCAGTGCACGTGGCCCCAGGTGGGTTCCAAGGCAACAGCTTCTGTCCTTTTCTCTCGGGTGCCTGCCTCTGGAGCCCTGAGGTCACTGTGCTGGTTAGGCCACAGAATGAGGCCACAGGGGGAGGCCCTGCGACCACATGAAGAGCCTGGTGCCCAGGTGGCTCAGGTGTATCAGCCCCAGCTGTCCCAGCTCCAGCCACAGAGGACAGACCCACCGGTGAGCACCCAGTTCCCTGGCCCCCAGGGGCTACTGGAGATGAGAGATGATTGCTGTTGGTTTAAACCTCCGAGTTCCAGGTGACTTATTAATATAGCGACAGACACACGAGGGGAGGGGCCAGCCTGCGGCCCATGAAGTTAACCGCACCACGTCTCACTCACCTCCTTTAATCCCCGAGAACGTGGAGCATGAGGAGGAGTTAGGTGACTTGTCTGCTACGAAAGGCTCTTCCCAAATCACCTGTCTCCTACATCACGCTCAACCACACCCCTTCCGTTCTCCCAGACCCAGGTTCCACCTGCTGCGCTGTGAGGCTGTTGCCTTCCAGTGATTGTTGGGGTGTTCCAGACCCTGGCCCTTGCCTCCTTTTCCCTCCCACCCACCTGCTCAGACCTGGGACCCCGTGGACTAATTCACAGCTGCAGAGGGAGAGTCACTGCCTTTCCCCACTAACACACCACGCGCTCGTCGAGATGAGCTGGGCTCGGTGGCATGCCCACGACAGGGTGGACATGGCCCTGGTTTCACACAGCAAGTGGCTTGAGAGGCCTGGACCTCCCTCCTGGGCCCTGGGCACCAGCAGGGAGAATGGCAGGAGGCAGCTGGCACTCCATCTCTGACGGCGTGTTTTCCTTTAGGTGGAAGAGGCCTTGGATTAATGGTTGGGAGCTTCCACTTCAGTCAATAGCAACGGGGGAAGGGGGACTGTTTGCTCACTGTCCTTCCTCTGCCGGGTGGCATTCCAACCAGAGGAAAGGATGTGTGCAGTGACGTTCTTATCAAACCCAAGCCACACCTGCTCCCCACGCATCTTCTGGGGAGACGTGAAGACAGCAGGGCTCCAGCGAGAATGGAGGTGGAGGGGAGTGGAGGGCGTTCCGGCTGCAGAGCAGATGACGAGTGAGCCAGGGATCCTGGCTCCTGGCTGCAGCCCGGGCTCCTGATGGTTGCTCGGACTCCAGACCAGAAGACCTGGTACCTGTCAAGTTCTACCGCATGCTAGCACCGGACCTTGGGAGGTCATGTGACTTGGCTGAGCCTTGCTTTCCTCACCTGTACAGCAGGGAGGCCCACGATACTCAGCTTTGGGTGGTGCTGAGGGGACTTTGTGGGGTAAGGTGTGCGCGGCGCTGGGAGTGAGGAGTGCTAAGAGCCGGCGGTTGTACTGGCTTCCGTGGCTCCGCAACCAAGTCCAGAAACTGTGGCCTGAAGCAACAGGAATTTGCTCTCAGTCTGGAGACCAGAAGTTTGGATTGGGGAGCGGGGGGGAGGGGGGGGGACTGTTTCCAAGGCTCAGAGGCAGAGCCTGCCCCAGCCACTCCCGCCCCTCATCGGCCAGCGACCCTGGGTGCTCCTTGCCTGGCTCCATCACTCCAGTCCGTCTGTCTCCACACGGCGGTCTTCCCTGGGTCTCCGTGTTGTGCCCAAATGACCTCTTAAAAAATCACCAGTCACTGGACTGGGCCCTCCTAATCCAGCCTGTGCTCATCTTAATTTGTCTGCACCTGCCAAGACCCCAAGTCCACACAAGGTCCGGCACAGGCACCAGCCCTCAGGACCTGAGCACGGTTGGGGGAGGCCATTGCACCCACTGCAGGGGCCATCATCAGCCTCATCCCTCTAGGGCAACCCCGGGCCAGCTGTGGTGGCTCCCACACGCCAGCAACAATTTCCGGTTTTCAGCAGGCAAAGGAGACCCGCCCTGAAGGAGCTGTGTGTTCACTGGTTACTAACAACGTAAAGCGGAGACAAGCAGGGACCATGGACCCACCGCCCACTTCCCATGTCAGCAGCCTCCTCAGTTCTTCTCTTACATCAGCACGTGTGGTCAGCTCTGCATTCAAAAATACCCACCCTCATTCCTGGGCTAAGCGTCAGGCCTCCAGCCTGCTGTCCACAGCACCCCTGCCTAGTTCTGCTCCCCTCTGCCTGCCCATCCTCAGCCTGCTGTCCTGTCAGCAGGACCCCCGCCCCTCGCCACAACCCCTGGACATGACATACCACCAGTCTGCCCCTCACCCTCTGTGCGCCCTCCTGGCAGAGTTGCCCCGACCACCTTCTCTGAAGCTATAGCCCTTTGCCGCTCCCCACGCCCTCCCTGCTGTGTACTTCTTCATGGCACTCACACACCTGGCCTTCTACTAACCTGGTTATTTCCTTCCTCCTAGAACAAACCTCCTTGAGGGCAGCTATTTTATTTGAATCATTTACTCTTTTATCCCCAACACCTAGCACATAGTAGACACTCAATGAATATTGTTGAATGAATGAATGAAAATATTTGAGTGGGGGAAGTCGTTTAAAAAAACACCACCACCCTAGATGTTGGTCACCAGGGCTTAGTACATATGACTATATTCAAGCCACATTCCCCAAGAATTGGAGGTAGCATTCAAGATTATGTAACACAAACAAGGATTTTATGCTATGTAAATTATACCTTGATAAAGCTGGTTAAAAAGCATTGCATAGCAACCTTGGCTGTTGTTGCTAAGTGGTTAGGGTGTTGGCCCCTGTACCGAAGGGTCACAGATTTGATTCCCGGTCAAAGCATTTGCCTGGGTTGCAAGTTCGGTCCCTGGCCTGGTTGCGGAGTGCTTGGGAGGCAACCAATCAACGAGTCTCTCACAGCTCAATGTGTCTCTCTTCCTCCCTCTCCCTCTCCCCCTTCTCTCCACCCCCACCCCACCAGCCTTCCCTCCCACTCCCTCTAAAATGGAAAAAAATATCCTTGGATGAGGATTAACAAAAAAAATAATAGAAATAAATGCATAGCTGTGCTGATTACATAGTGTGCATATATATTTGTGTACACATGTATGCAGCTCCACTGTATATACAGGGGTGGGCAAAAATAGGTTTACAGTTGTATGTGAAGACTTATTGTTGTATTGCTATTATACTATTTATTATTAACCTACTTTTGCCCACCCTTGTATATTATAAATCTTGTGTGTGTGTGTGTGTGTGTGTGTGTGTACTCTCAGCTTTCTAGAAGCCGAAGGCACCAGAGATCCATGAACAGAACAAAAGTTCCTGTTTTCTATTAAGGAAATAATTTTTTAGGAGAAAAACAAGCTTTCCCTAGAATGTAGGTCTCTATGAAATATCTGTGGTGTTGCTGTGGCTGCTGTTCTCAGTCACGGCTCTACATTAGGGGAGGAGGAGGAGGGGGAGGAGAGGGAAGGAGACTCACCCACCTAGCCATGCAGGCCTGCAAACTACCAGCACAGGGCCTGGGAAAGGATCCTCACTGATCAACTCAGATGGTGCATCTGGGAGGCAGGCAGGCAGGCATTCGAGATCATCAGGCCCTGAGACACCACTTAGCAGAAGAGGATCAGTGAGGTGCCATGAGCTGAGGTGGGCATGGAGAGAGGGGCTAAAGCCAGGTATGTCAGCTGTGGGCCTTCAGGGGACCCCTCCCATCTCCCCCCCCCTCCTCTCACACTAGGGAGTGGCTTGTGGACAAGGCTGGGTGCAGGGCTGGGGGCTGACCCACTGCCATGCCTGTCCCCCTCTACTTCAGGGTTCCATCTCTTCGAGGGACCCTGCTCTGGAGCCTGCTCCTGCCTGGGTGCCACCCAGTCCCTCGGAAGACCCTTGGGGTACTTTGGAGCGTTCGGTACCGCGCTTGCCAGGGGCAATACCCCCACCTTTGTCCCCATCCCTCCCGGACTGGCTGTGCTGCTCACGCCTCTGAGCCATGTTCCTCCAGCTGCACCTCGGAATCCCAGGAAGTCTGAGGGTGGGGCCTGCGCACTCCACACCTTCCATCAGAGCTCCGAGTACAGGGCCTTGCTGCCAGCCAGGCCTCTGCAGGCTCGCGGTGAGCTGGCAAAAGGCCCCCAGCATGGCACTGAACCAGAGGAGAGAGCACTGGGCGACACCGTCCGCCTGCTCTGCCAGGACGGCCACCCTCCGGAGTGGATCTTAAGGGAATTTGGGTGCAGCGGGTTACAAAATGAAGGTTAGCTTCAGCACCCTCCCTTGACAAATATCCTGACAAGCTATTTGAAGTGAGATTGAGCTAATGATGTTCCGAGACTGATCAGCTGGAAGTTGATATCTAATTAGAATCATAACATCATAGTAGGAACAAGTTTCGCTCTGGAATCCTGAGTTCAAATCCTAACTCTGTCATGTGCTTGCTGTGTGATCTTGGACAAGTTGCTCAACCTCTCTGAGTCTCAGTGCCCTTGTCCTTACAGGGCATAACAATATTTCGTCCCTGGTGTGAGCAAGTGACATAATGCAGGCATAGCCAGTGCCTGGCACACAGCAAGCCCCACTGTTACAGCGGAAGCATAATTACGGAGATTAAGAGGGACCTTCCTACTCCTTCCGTGGGATGACAAACAGTGGCCGGAGCATAGACCAACATTCCTGGGCAATCTGTCTCAGCAGGGCCCCAGGCAGAGCCCCCAGTGAGAGGGCCAACTGTCTGCCCAGAGGCGGGCTGGGCAGGAGCCTCTCAGAGGGGCCAGAGGGGACTTGCCTGCGGAATCAGCAAACTATCCGTCAACTTCTAAAATTCCCAAAGGGGGAGGGGCTGTGTGGCTTCCAGGCCCCACAGACTCATCTTTTCTGACATAGAGGTTTGAGGGGTGAGGGGCGGCCTACGCCACCCACCTGAGAAACAGAGGCCTGGCACGAGGGCAGGAGATCCCGTAGCAGCTGGACGTGGGGTGAGATGCAGGCACAAGCCCGTTAGCTCACGGGGCGTGTGGAGAGCTCAGTGCACGGCTGGCTCCCCCGCGGCTCCCCCAGCGTGTAACGCTCCCCCTCCATGAAGGGTCCTCACAGGGTCCGGGTCTCCCTCTTCCACTTTCGTGGAGTAATTTCCATCCAGGTTCTCGGAAGACCCTCACTTCAGTTCTCCGAAGTGCACTTTCCCGTTCAACTCCGGGCCAGATTTCCTCAGCACGTCTACCGACACATACACATCACACTCGACAGGCAGCCGCGTGGTGCGGGGCGTCGGACGCACCTGCCTGTGGCAGCAAACAAGCGGGCGGCCCGGAAAGGACTTCCGGCCCGTAATGGCGCCCTGGAGCAGCCCCTGGGTGGACTGGCTCACGGAAGAGGCGCTGGAGGAAACGCTGAGAAGCGGAGCGCGGGGAGAGGTGCTAACCGGGAGTGACAGGGTGGAGCTGGGCAGGGCTGCACTGCTGCGCGGACGCCATTTCAAGCGGACTAGGCGAAGCCGAGAGCAGCTGCAGCGGCGCTCAGAGCACACGGCGTGGTCATCCGTGATTGATTATGTAAGGTTTTCTATACTTAAAATAAAAACTCTTTACATGGTTACATGCCGCCTGCCTCCAACTACCTGACATTCTGGGAAAGGAAAACCATGGAGACAGTGAAAAGCTCAGTGGTTGCTAGGGGGTAGGGGTGGAGGAGTGACTAGGCAAAGCACAGAGGGTGGGGGCACGGGAGACACTCTGCCGACACCACAGGGGGGACCGCGTCTTATATGGCTGCACAGCCACGGGACGTGCGTCGGCAGCGGCGACCCTGAGGGGCACGTGGACTCTGGGCGATAACGAGGTCGGTGCAGGGCCATCGTTGCCATGAACGCACGGCTCTGGGGGGGCAGCTGAGGGTGGGGGCAGGGGTCTGTGCAACAGACCAACAGTTTCCAGGCCAGAAGCCGGGCTGACAGGTGACGCGCTGTAAATCCTTCAAGTGGTGCCATGTCACCTTGGGTTTCGTCAGGCTGAAGTTTTGCCGCGGGCAGAGCAGGCCCAGGGAAGTGTGAAGCAGAGTGAAGCATGGGGGTGCTCTGCCTCCATCCCGCTCTCAGGACTTGCTGTTGTGAAGTAAATGTCACTGCTCCCCCCGGCCCCCCCTCAAATGACTCACAGCGACCGGGAGGGAGGAGCGGGAAGGGAGCTAAGCCTGGAAGGAGCCTCTGTGCTTCCCTGAAGAAGTCCGGCTGGGTTTCAGAGAAGCGTTTCACTGTCGATTGGGAAACGCAAAGGGACGACCATTTAGAACTCTGGCTGCGTCACTTCCAGCCGCTGGTGCCAGGGAACGGGTAGGGCAGGACCGAGAGGCACCAACCCCAGGTACTGAAGCGTCCTGTGAGCTCAAATCAACGCGCTGACGTGTGTGTGCAGTCGCTTGTCTTTGAATCATGTGCTGTATCACACAAAACTAGATGGCTAAAATGAAAACAGGTTTAAGTTCACTGTTTTTAGATGGTGCCCCGGGAAACAGACCCCTAACTGATGCCTCTCAGGGAAGGACAAGGCAGCGAAACACGTAGGACCCGCCCTCACTCATTTCAACCCAGAGGCTGCGGCAGGAAGCCCGTCCTGCAATCCTCCCTGCCCAGTGCGCAAAGGCTCCTCCCTGCTCCCTGCGCCTACGGTGCGGTGCAGGCGCGGGCTGAGCACCGTGAGCTGTGCGGCCTTGGCTTGCGGGCAGGAGCCAGGCTGCGGGGTGTGAGCCGCACCCCATGCTGCAGGGCACCAGTTCCACCCTCTGCTCTCCGGGCTCCTCACAGAAAGTGGAGACGACTGTGCTCCCCACCCCAGGGCATTGTGACGACGCAATGAACAGTGCATGTGAAACACTAAAGACGCGTCACCCACCCTGCAATGGCTTCAGGGGGGTCGGTTCAAGATGGGAAGCGGGACGGCGTAAGGGGAGCTGCAATCAGCGAGGGCTCGTTTGTGCACATTAACCATCTGCGTCTGAACATCCGACATCAGTGCCCGGTGTGGGCCGGCCATCACCTACAGGTTTCTGCTGTTCGGATTGTTTTAGATGCTGGCCATGCTGCTGGGAGCCAGGAACTCATCGCAGCAGAGCTGTGGGCCTCCGAACCAGCTCCGGAGGACGCAGGTGCGATGGGTGCACCGAGGGCGGTGGGGCCTGCAGCTCAGGAATGGGGCCAGTGGCCGTGAATGACCACCTGGGACAGCTTCCGTGGTAACAGGTGCCAGCTGGCCCTTCAGTGGAAGGACCGGGTTTAACTTGGGATTTTCTTTCCCAAAGAGCCGCAACGTTAAATACCACGCAGACTTCAACGCCCGTGTTTCCCCCCTGTTCTCAGGGAAGCTGCGTGCGCCACACCGCTTTCCAGTCCCTCGGGCCAGCCTTCCTCAGGCCTGGATGGGAAGGGCGCCACCCCCTGGCCCATTGAACCATGTGTCCCTGAGCCACAGCTTCCCTTCCCTGGGACTTAAACTCTAGGTGTTCTCAGCCTGGGGACGAGACGCTGAGAACTGAGAGCAGCAGATGCTGAGGGAGGTGGTGCAAGGCAGGGCCCAGAAGCAGGGCGACGCTCGGGGCCAGGACAGACCATGGCTGTGGGCCTTCCAGAAGCCCGTACCTTCCCACAGCACGCCCTGCCCCGCCTTTCGGTGCTGGGAGACACACAGAAGCATGCCCCGTCTTTCCAGTGAATGCCCCCGTCCTCACTCCCTTGACGGGCTGCTTCCTGCAGGACAGGGGGCTGGCAGCTCGATTTCCAGGCACTTCCCTCTCTTTAGTCGTCTTTGTTGGGAAAAGGGACCCTTATACGTTCTTGGCTGTCATTTACTGTGTACTCAGGAGCGAAGGCGGCGGAAGAGCTGAGCCAGCCCCTGCACGGGAAGGGCCTGCAAGAACTGGGAGAGTGAGAGGGCCTCGCAGGATTTGGGGAGATGAGTTGGCAAAAAATACGCAGCAATCAGAATCGCATATGAAAGGCTGGGGCTCGGAGGAGGGTGCTGTAATTGCGATGGAACCAAAGGGAAGGCAGGAAGCAAGATCCGCCAGCAAATGTGAACTCGTTCTCTGGGAGAGGGATCAAGGCGGCAGCGGCAAAGGCTGCCAGCTGTCTTCGAGCCTGTGATCCAGGGGCTCCCGTGGGGCAGGCAGGCAGGCGCGCAGCAGGTGATACAGGGACGGGCTTGAATGCAGGGTCATAACCGCGCCCAGCGCATGCATGCACGTGAGCCGTGCACCCACCCACCGAGGAGACAATTGGCGGGTGACACCACCACAGGAGCGCCAAGACTTGAGACAGGCCTTGGCTATAGTTGGAACCACCCTGACGGCAGTTCTTCCTGTCCTGCTTCAGTGCTGTGTGGTTCCAGCAGGAGACGCTGTCACTGGGGCCTGGAGCTCTGGATTGCCTCTGTGCCCACTCAAAGCTCACACGAGTGGCCAAGGGGCTTTCGGGAGGAGAGCGTGGAGGTTGCTGAGGACTTTCTGTCGGGAGCTGGTGCCAGCCAACACGCGTTGTGCAGTGTGGGGAAGGCACGACCCTTTTTAGGGGCTATGAGCGAGTCTTAATTTCTTTCAAATCACAGGAAATGAATGAGCTTTTAGGCTGAAGAAAGGCTTCAGGGTGAAACATGAACACGTTTGCCCTGATAGCGATGCAATAACAAGGCACATGGGAGGTGCCCCATGTCCTGTGCGCCCCTGCACAATTCCGAAGCTCTTCCCAAAGGAAAGACTCGGAGTGAGGTGAGTGAGTGGTCCCGAAGCAGAGAGGAGTGCCGCCGTGATGGGAAGAGGCAACCGGAATCACACAACTTCGTCTCGAATCCAGGTCCTGTCTCTTCCCAGCTGTGTGGCCTTGGGGAGGCCATGCAATCTCTCTGACTCACAATTTTTTTTAGTTAAAAAATATATTTTTATTGATTTCAGAGAGGAAGGGAGAGCGCGAGAGAGATAGAAATATCAATGATGAAAGAAAATCATCGATTGGCTGCCTCCTGGGGATCAAGCCTGCAACCTGGGCATGTGACCTGACCAGGGATTGAACTGTGACCTCCTGGGTCACAGGTTGACGCTCAACCACTGAGCCGTGCGGGCTGGGCTGTGACTCACAATCTCCATAGAGGATAGATAACAGGTTAATGTCAGTAACGGCCGTGCAGGGCTGCGGTGAGAATGAATACGATGTAATGCATGTGACTCCACAGCATGGTCCCTGGCAATCAGTAGGAGCTCAGCAAGAGCTGGAGGCGATGGGGTGGGGGTAATGGAATGGGAACCGAGTTGAGGGCTGGAAGACATGGAGGTGGGGGCTGAGTAGAAAAGACTTGGAGGGTCCCATGAGGCGAAGCCTCACAGGAGGCGAGAGGCCAGAGGAGTGAAGTCCTTCTCGGGGGTCCCCTCGGGAATCCCTGCCGATGGAGCAGTCCCAACGCGCGTCCCCACACAGGTGGGTGGACAGGCCCAGAGGCATGTGGGAAGAGCAGGAAACCCGGAGCGTCCGTCAGCGTACGGGCATGCAGCTGGTCCGATGGCAGAGGCACAGAGAGACACCAAAGCGTGCAAACTGCTCAGCACGCGGAGGGAAACAGAGGGAGGAGAGTGAGAAGATGAGAGGGAAAGCGGTTACCTCCCCCAGCATGTTTGTAGCTCGGAGAAGGGACCTCTGTGTGGAGTAGAAATGCAAGAGTTAAGTGTCTGCAAACAAGAACCCAAGATCACGCGTATCTAGACCAAATCTGGTCAGTTAAGTGCCTCTAGCTAGCTGTGTGGTGTCAGCAAGTTGTTGCCACGTTCTGCGTCTCCTTTCTCATCTGTGAAAGGGGATGACGGTCCTGCATTACAGCGTAAGTGTGAGCCAGTGCATTAGGGCACTTACAGCAGAGCCTGACGCACAGGGAGGGCTGAGTGCCAGGGGTGCCAATGTCACCACCGCCATCGCCATCGCCATCCCACGTTCCACGAACACAAGTATTTCGTCTCTTTTGTTCACAGCCATGTCCTTTGCCCCTAGAAGAGTGCCTGGCACATAGTAGATGCTCAAGAAATACTCCTTAATGTTGCCCATCAGAGGGCAGTTGCTATAAAAGTGAGAGTGTCTCCCTGCAATGGGGTGTGGGGCCAACCTCAGCCCCAGTTCCTTTCCCTCATGCCTGCCCTCTGCCACCACACCTGGTCCTCAGGTTTGGAGAACTGGGAGCCAGGTGAGCACTGGTAACCTGGGAGACGGGTGTTTCGGAAGCTGCTGAGGGCAGAAGTCACAGCGTGAAAGGATGAGGTACAGGGGCATGGGGGGAGCAGAGACAGCAAATCTCAAAAGAGCGGTTTGATTCTCTGGATAAATTCAGTGAAGAAATGATGGAGAAGGGCTAGTCAAGACCACAGGCAAGGTCTCTAAGAACACAGGAAATGTCAAGTGTGCTCCTCTTCGAAGGATAGGATATGGGGACAGGGAAGATTGGAGACTTTCTGTACCGTCCAGATATGAACAGAAATGTAGCAAAAACACTTCATGTGCCCTGACCGGTTTGGCTCAGTGGATAGAGCGTCGACCTGCCGACTCAAGGCTCGCAGGTTCCATTCTGGTCAAGGGCATGCACCTTGGTTGCGGGCACATCCCCAGTAGGGAGTGTGCAGGAGGCAGCAGATCGATGTTTCTCTCTCATCGATGTTTCTAACTCTCTATCCCTCTCCCTTCCTCTCTGTAAAAATCAATAAAATATATTAAAAAAAACACTTCATGTCCTTAGAAATACAATATAATAAAATACAATAAAAACTAAAGTTCCAAATTGTCATTGTGAGTGTAAGATCTTAAGACAGTTTTCCATAAAATGTGGTACCTGTACCATGAGTAAAATTACTTTTCTTTTAATCAATTCTCTTAAAACACATTAAAATCCTATATAATAGAAGCCTAATATGCTAAGTGTCCGATCATCCGTTCAACAAATCAAAGCACAATATGCTGATGATATGCTAAGGTGCTCAAGTGCTCGCTATGACGTGCACTGACCACCAGGGGGCAAACGCTCCAACTGGTAGGCCAGCTTGCTGCTGGGGTCTGGCTGATCGGGACTGAGTGAGACGGGAAGGACACTCCCTGGAGCCCTCCCACGGTCCCTCCCCAGCGGGCCAACCTCCCATGTCCCTCCCCAGCCCAGATCATGCACCAGTGGGGTCACCTGGCCTGCACCCTCTTGCAATCCGGGATGAGGGACCCCCCCCCCCGCCCTGTGCACAAATTTCATGTCCTTAGCCTCTAGTAAATATACAACAGGCAGATCAAGCCTGTGGTTTCACCAATATTACTACTTTGAATAAGAAAAGGAAGTCAGCCCTGGCCAGGTGGCTCAGTTGGTTGGGGCGTTGTCCCATACACCAAAAGGGTTGAGAGTTCAATTCCCAGTCAGGGCACATACCTAGGTTTTGGCTTCAATCCCTGGTCGGGGCATGTACAAGAGGCAAGCGATCAATGTTTCTCTCTCACATCAATGCTTCCTCCGCTCTCTCTTCCCCCTCCCCATCCCCCCACGAAAATCAATAAAAATATATTCTTGGGTGAGTATTTTAAGAAAAGGAAAAGAAAAGGAAGTCAACTACATCAACTTAAAGAAAATATTTAAGGTAGTATAAAGGAGGCATGTATATGGCAAAAAGTAAACAGGTGCAAGAATAACAAATATTTGGGAAACTTGGCCAAGGTGCTACTCATCCCGGTTGCCTGTGTGAATTTTTAGCTAAAGGAGTTGGATCAGCACCTCGGAGAGCTCACGTGCTGAGTCTGGGAGGGGCCTCGGCCGCATCCTGGGGCCTCCTTAGTCACACTTAAGCACTAAAGGAGGAGGCTCAGGTTTTGTTTTCACCTCTCAGGTTCTGATTTTAGTGCTTCTTAGATGCATATAGAGTAACAAGCCTGGAAGGGACTTTTTGAAATGATAAATGTAATATATGAGCCCCAGCTTCTAAAGGCTTTCCACTTTTCTTTTCCTTTCATACACTAACTTCCTGTTTGCTTACGGTGTGCTTCAAGGAAAGCAGCACTAACACCTGGAATGTTCCTTGATTTGAACACAAGGAAATTTCACTGGGAGGAGGAGCTTTAAGTCTCCTCTGCGTGTGGGTGTGATCGACTGGGAGTTTTCAAGGGGAAAGCAGGTCTTTTGTGTCCCCAAGAAAAGCTCCAACAGCAGCTGAGAAGCAGAGAGTGTGGCTGAGAGATGAGCTTTCCACCAACATAGTTCTCCCGGCCTCGCTCGCATGAGGGAAGGCCGTGCAACTCCGCTCTCTCTGATAGTGGGTCCGCAGAAGCGATGGCACCATTTCCAAACTAAGACTTCTCAGAAGCAACTTGAGCCTCCTCCATCCTCTCTTTCCCCTCTGCCTCTGAATATAGACAGAACGAGGCCACAGGAATGGATGGAGCCGCATGAGGTGGAAGGAACCTGGGTGCCTTCACCACCACATAGGAGAGGCCAGAAACACCCACCTGGTACTGCTATATGAGTGTAAAGGAAGCTTCCATGGTGTCTGAGCCAGTATACATGGCGCGGGGGGTGGGGGTTGGGGGGGAGTCCCGCAGGTGAATTCACCCTCACTAACAAAGGAGCCTAGTGCCCTGGCCACACCCAGATCAACCAAGCCTGCCTGGGGGTCTGACCAGGAAGAGGAGGCCTTCTGAGAACTCCATGTGCTCAGCCCCCGTCCATGTCCTTTGCCAAGTTCTCCAGATATCGCTGAGCCCCTTTGGCCTGGAAGCCTGCCCTGCCTCCAGCAAGGTCACCCCAACTCCGCAGGTGCTCTCGGCGCATCTGACTCAGTGGCACCTCGCATTTGTGTGATTTTTTTAGATTAATATGTGCTTCCCCACAGGGTTTCAAAGTACATGTTTTTCAAAACTCATAGGTTGCTATACTTATTTGTGTCCTTCGTTGCATATAAATTTCCCCTTAAAATAGTTAGAAACAAATATTGAATTCTGGTTCAATGATACGCATGCTGAAAAGTTTAGGGATACAGTGTGCCGACACCTGTGACTTGCTTTGAAATGCATGAAAACGTGGGGGGATAGCAGCTGCCCTGCGGCGCTCTCTCCTTGAAGGGGTGTATCTGCCTAACAAGACTGCAAAATGGGGAACTTGGCATCTAAATATAAAACCACATTCATGTAAAACCACGGTTGGCAGACTAGGGTGGCAAAGGATTGCTACTTGTTTTGAAGGATCACAGAGGTTTTTGCTATCCTAGTTGCTTTCATGACATACAGTTGTTGCCATTTATTTGATGCCATATCCCCAGTCAGAAACTGAACTTTCAATTATTATAACAGTTTCCATGGAAACATATCATCTATACTCGCTCATTCCCTCACTGCTCCCCAATGGCCCGCTCTCCCACCTCCACCCCCCGCCCCAACCCGTCCCACGAGGCCCTCTGGAGCTTCCATCCCTCAATAAAAAACTCACCAACCTTCACTGTTAACTTTGGAGGTAACAAGGCCAAGAATAAAAATGCACATTTATATTTGTTAAATTAACATAGAGACACTGGAAGATACAAAATAAATGAACGAAAGTGTTAACCGACGGAAGGCAATAGTAGGGAGGGGCCTCGAAAAGATGCGAACTTGGGTGGGAGCAGGATTTGGAAATAGTTACCCTTTAGATGTAATTTTAATGAGGACCCTGAGATGTGGTGCTTGCTAAAAATATAATTTTTAAAACCTTGCAGCAGCCTCAGCCCATTAGAACTCTTCATTTAGGCCACTTTCTTCTGTCATCATGGACACCGCCCCAACTTTGGATCTAAATGTTTCTGTTGTTAGCATTTTAAATCTCTTTGACCTGTTTTTCACCCCCAGGCCCACAGACTCCTCCTTTCTCACCAGGTTACAACCTTCCTCCTGCTCTGACCTCCTCCCAGCCCAGTCCAGACACTGTCCGCATTCATGTATCCTCTCTGCTTTTGCTGAGAACCTGCCGGGAGTAGGCTCCAGTGGGTCTGCAGGGGCCTCATCCCTGAATCCTTACCTCCCTTATTACTGCAAACTGCACCCACCATCCACTCTCCACATCTAGGCTGCTCAGAGCTGCTGGCAAAGAGCATGCAGTGGGGTGGACCATGGCCATCACCAACTTCTTACCAGGTATGTGGGACTGCTCAGCAACCCCACTGTGTGCTCCTGCTCTCAACGCCCATCGGCAACCCCACTGCGTGCTCCTGCTCTCAACGCCCATCGGCAACCCCACTGCGTGCTCCTGCTATCTACACCCATCCCATGAGAGGCTGTTCCCATGTGGGTCAGATCCCCAACCCACCTCAACAGATGCCCTGGGCCCCATGGAGAAAATGTAGTATTCAGTTTCAGCCCTGACTCAGCTCAATCCACAGGCACTGGGGGTACAGTGGTGAACACGACAGAGAAGGTCCCTGCTCTTGTGCAGGGCAGATCTTGGGAGGAGGAGAAAGACAAACCAGTACAAGCAAGAAAAGTATCACCGGGTGATGGGTGCTGCGAGTCAAACAGAGTGAAGAATGAACGAGTGGCTCTCTGAGGAGGTGGTCTGGGAAGGCTTCCCGAAAGAGGTGACTGGCGAGAAGGAGCCAGCCACGCATCACAAACCCTCTAAGGCGGGAGGAGCTTTATCTGTTTCATAATCCCAAGAACCTCCAAGCAGAGTGGGTGGTGGGAGGAAGAAAAGGAAGTCATGGGGAGAGGTTTACATCAAGGGTCATAATTAAGAATGATGTAAGCCAACCTGGCTGGTATGGCTCAGTGGTTGAGTGCTGACCTATGGACCAGAAGCCCACTCGGGGCACATGCCTGGGTTTTGGGTTCGATCCCCAATGTGGAGTGTGCAGGAGGCAGCCAGTCAATGATTTTCTCTCATCATCGATGTTTCTATCTCTTTCTCCCTCTCCCTCTCCCTTCCTCTCTGAAATCAATAAAAACATATTTTACAAAAAAGAGTGGTGTAAGCCACGACATAGTATAGAATTAATTCTAATTGTGAAGAGATGTCGTTGGAGTGTTGCAAGCAGGGGAGTGCCTTGACCTAATGTAGTGTTTTAAGAAATGACTATGGCTGCTAATGGACGAGGTATTACCACAGGTCACGGGTAGCAGCAGGAAAACAGCGGGGAGCTTCTAGAGCAGGCCAGTGGTGGACACGGTTAGCGTAGGTTGTATCAGGGAGCATGGAGAGAAGTGTCAGTGCACAACGTGGTACGAGCAGGGTGAGGGCAACTCAAGGATAACTCATATCTTTACTTAGGCTACAGAGATGGGGAAGAAACTTGTATTCTTTGAACGCTCAAGTTCACAGTATGAGATTTATATTAGACATATCTGTGGCACACAAAGGGCTTAAACGGCTCAACGCAACACTAAGCAAGTCAGGAATACTTATAACACCATCTCAGGTTCAGTAAAACAGTCTCTCCAGAACCACTCTACGCGGCCCGGGCTCATCCTTCAACTGTGCTGCTATGTGAAGGCACTGTCTCCATTCTTGGCTGCAAGAGTGATCTTTCCCAAAAGGCAAATCTGACTGTGTCCCTTCTCTGCTTAAAATCTTTCAGAGGCTCTGCACTGCACTGCGAGTAAAATCCAAACTCCCCACCACAGCTCATAAGGCTATGCATGACCAGGCCCTGCCCATCTCTTCAACCTCACATCCTACTACCTACCTCCCTCATTCCTGACATTTTGGCTCCAACTCCTTCTGATGGTACCTAAAATGTACCACACCCTTTCTACCCCAGGACCTTTGCACATGCTGTTCTCTCCTAGCTCTTTGAATGTTTAGCTTGTTCATTCTCATCCTCAGGTCCCAGTTTGTATGTCACCTTCTCAGACAAATGTGTTTGCCTTTTTAATAATTTTTTTTTCTGGAGCAGGTATGACCACCATACCACACAGTACCTTGCCAAAGCTGCCTTTCCCAAGCACCATCAGGAAGTTAAAATCACTCAGCTTCATCCGGTCCCTGTTTCCATTGTTGTCAAATTTGGCTATGGTGTTGGTAGTTTTTTCTTCTGGAGTCTTGGGTGTCTGGCCGATCTTGGCCCTCTGGAGAGGAAACATAAGACACATCAGTAAGGTTTGACGATGTCTTTGTAGGAAGACACATACAGACATGCATGCTGTGGTTCCTGCCACTCACACACCCCTACCCCATGAAAAGCATGGCCAACAGCCCACTCTGCAAGGCCAGAGCCTGCAGGCCATCCTGGGCACCTCCAGTTCTCTTGACGCCCTCACATTTCACAGAAGCAGTCACCTTTTCCTCCTCACCGCCTCTAGAATTCATCTTCTTTCCATCTCCACCAACATCACTTGCCACCAGCTCTCACCTGGACAGTCTCCCGCACTGGGCTTCACATGAAGCTAGAGCAAGCTCCCACTTGCTCGCCCCCAACCAAGTCACCACCTGCTTAAAATGCTTCAGTGGGGACTCATTTTTAGGATAAAGACCTTGGAGCCAATATGGTCCAGCATGATTGTGCTCTACCTGGCTCTCCCACCACATCACTCCTTGAGCCCTTCTTCCCTGCAACCCAACTTCATTATTTCACCTCCCACCTCAGGGCCTTTGCACGTGCTCTTGCTTCTCTCTGGATGGCTTTTCTCTCCCCTTCCTTCTTTCGTCAACTTAGTTACCCCAGTTTCACTTCCTGGGGCAAGTCCTCCTTGATTCCTTGTGTCTGGACTAGGTGTCCCTCCTAGTATTTGCTTCCTTCATTCATTTCACCTCCCATTTATACTGGATGGTAACTGTCTGTTCACTTTCCCCCACCAGGTGCACTGAAAACAGGGTATAGACTATATCTCATTCTCCAGTTTCCCTGACAACCAATACAGTTTCTGGTTAAATGGACAAATGAATGGGTGAGGCGATGGGGGGTGGGGGGGCGGGAGAAGGGACCTGCTTCTGTGAACAGCAAAATAGTGACTCAAATGGCAGCAAATGCTCTGGAACAAGGAGCGACAGGAGAACAGCAGGGAGACCTGCAGCTGCCAGGGCCTAGTTACTGGATTTGCTTCTAGGAGTGAGAAAATTGTGGCATTAAAAGCTCAGCTAAGAATTCCAACTCTGGCAGTGGATAAGCTCTGTAATCCAGGCTCACAACACTCCTCCACCAAACATCCCAGACCTTCCTGTCTCTGTCAGAGAAACAGGCAAAGGCCACAGATAACCTGGCTCCTCTGCACTCTCTTATTTCAGCCCCTTCTTCTTGCTATAACCACATGGCCTCATTGCTGTTCTCTGAAAGCACGAAGCACATTCTTTTCCCAGGGCCTTGCACATGCTCTCTCTTGTGACTGGAGGTCTTTCCCCAGAGCTCTCTCTCCTCTAAGAGAGCCCAAGTGCCTGACATGAAATAGCTCTGAGAAATCTTACAAACCAGACATGTACTTGTTTCTTAACTTATTATCTTTCTCCTCACACTAGAACACAAGCTCCATGAGGACTGCCTACCACCACAGAGAGGCACTTACTTGCATTTGCTTAGTGAACCTTTCTAAATCTCAGTTCCCTCTCCAAGAAAATGAGTTAATGACATGAGATAATGTATCACAAAGTTCTCAGCACCTTTCCTGTCACTTAGTAGATGCTCAATGGATGGTAGACATTATTATTGTTGCATTACTCGCTTGTCTTTATAAGACAAAGAGGCAACAAAAAGCTTTCCATGGAGTTTAACATCAGGGAAGAGTCATTCATTCACTCTTTCAAGAAACAGTTATTGAGTACCTGCTACATGCCAGGTATTGCCCTAGATTCTGAGGCTCCACCAGGGAGCAAAGCAGATACAGATGCTCAAAGAATTTGCATCCCAGCAGGAATTGGGTCCTCTGCACTGTACCCAAAATGTATTTAGGAGTTATCCAGGTAGAGAATTTGGAGTCAGCAGCAGAAAGCCTTTACGAAGCTGACAACAAGACACATTCAAAGGACTGAAATCTGGCTGGAGCATGAAGGCAAGGCAGATGTGGCCTGGGAGCCAGTCAGGAGCTGAGAAAGCCCTGCACACCCCACCAAGAAGTCCGGGCTGATCTGAGCACAGTTGGTTGTCACAGGGCCTTGGGAAGAGAACTCAGAGCTTAGGGAAGGGACCCAGTTGGAGGAGGCCAGTTTGAAACCTGTAAGAAGTGACTGCCATCATCACGGTGAGAAATGGCGGGGCCTGACTGAGCGTCTGCAGTGTGGAGGGAATGAAGCGGGAGGCATTCTTCTCAGGGCTGGACACGGATCGGGTGAGGGAGGGCAGGAGTGAAGGACAGCTCCACCTCTGTTTGGAGCACCTGGGAGGGTGGTGGCGCTTTTCAGTGAGATGAGAAGTGGGGGTGGGGCAACTTTGGCATGTGAGCGGAAGGGGGGAAGAGGTGGCTAGTCTGATGTCAGTCGGCGAGATTCCCTCTTCTCTCGAGCCTTAAAACTGCCAGGTGTAGGTCTTCTCCACGGGTGGTTCCCCCAGCATTCTGCTTGTCATGCTGACAGAACATCCACCATTTTATTCGTTTTAATGTTTTAAAGGTTGAGGTGGACAGAGTGAAACACATAAACCTTAGGTGCGCAGTTAGTTCTGTGAGTTCTGACAAATGTATACACACAAGTAACCCAAACCCGGATTGGGACGTAGAACATTTCCATCCCTCAGGAAGTCCTGCGGCCCCTCCCTCCTTCCCACACAGGACTCCCTGCTCCCACCTCCACCCCTGCAGGTCAGTGTTGTAGCATCTCCTACATGGAGCCATAGGATGTGACACAGTAAGATGTATACATTTGGCCTCTGCCCCTGGTTTTCCGGACAGAGAGCTCCTGAAACCCTTGGAATCTCCTGTGTGACAGGGCTGCGGGGAGTGTCCTTTGTTCTACTATTTGGCCTTTGGTCCGAGTTCCTAAAGCCCTTGGGGTTTCCTGGGTAACAGGAGCACCCTTTTTTCTAAGACGGGGACTCTTGGTGGGCTCCTGAATGTCTTCTGGGTGGAGGCTGTCCCAGCAGGACCAACCGTGCCTGGGGGCTTGGAATGTCCGGCCCCCATCTTCAGGGGCTGGAGATGGAGTTCACAAACCGATCGATTGTGCCTGCATAATGAAGCCTCACAAATTCCTCAAGCTGTGGGGTGTGCAGAGCTTCTGGGCTGGTGGACACATGCACGTGCTGGGAGGGTGGTGCACCCCAACCCCAGGGGACAGAAGGTCCCGCACCTGGGACCCTCCTGAACTTGCCCCGTGTAGCTCTTCATCCAGCAGTATCCTTTCTCACAAACTGAACCAACAACAGAAAGGTTTCTCTGGGCTCTGTGAGCAAATTCCCAAACTCGAGAGGGGTCTTGGAGAGCCTGGCCAGACAGAAGGGTGGGTGACCCTAAGACCCACTGTTTGTGACTGGAGTCTCAAGTGAGGGGGGGCAGCCTCATGGGATGGAGCCCTTCACCTGTGGGGCCTGTGCTAACTCCAGGTGGTTGGTGACAGAACTGAATTAAACTGTAGGACACCTGGCTGGTGTCTGCAGAGAGCGGGAGGATTGCATGGTGTGAAACACCCACATGGTTAGGGAAGTATCGTGAGAGGGAAACATCATTAGTGTGAAACAGGTTTTCCTTTGTAAGAGGAGGCAGTCTTTTGCACTTGGTTTCCTGTTGCCGCATGAGCCAGGAGTTTGTTCCTTTGCATCGCTGAGTCATGTTCATTGCCCGTGGTTATCCATTCTCCTGTTGATCACATTTGTATTAACAAAGTTGCTGTGAATGCATTTTATAGGAAGGTATGTTGGGATTTCAGTGTCTCTGGGACAACCCAGTGTAAATACCCAGTAAACAGTTGTCTATGTGGGTTGGGGGTTAAGAAACAATATATAAAGCAGAGACAGAGATTTGGAGGTTATGGCATCGAGAGGGTAGTTAAAGCCATGAGCTCTTCAGGGAGAATGCAGAGAAGGAAGAGTCTAAAACAGAAGTTGCATTGCCTTCTGGGGCCAGGGCCTCCCATCATCCCCAAATCTCACTTTCCAGCCCCCAGAGGTTTGCTCCCCAGGCTGTCTTGACCCAAGCACGTTCTTGCCTTCCCACCTACCACCTCCTTGTTTTACGGCTCCTGCTTTTTTTAAATCCTGTCTCAGGACTCTTCCAATTCACACACTACAACCCGTGAAGACCCCTGTCCTGACTTCCCTGGTCCCCACCCTATCCCAGCCCTTAGGTGCACATGCCCATCACTGGGTGCTTAGACCCCAGCACAGCCTGCGAGCGAAGCATAGCTGGAGAGCTCGTCTTCCCAACTTCTCCAACTGTCTTTGCTTAGAGAAAATGTTTTTTCTTTTCTTCAAGGAGCAGCAAGTGGCCAATAATTTCATTTCTTAGTCCTGCGAGTAACCTTCTTTGCTCTGGATTTGGGGCCAAAATTCCTCGTTCCATACTTCGTCCCAATTTGCTTTTGTGACTTTCCTCAGGTATGTGCTATCCCATATAATAAAATCCTATATAATAAAATCTTAATATGCAAATCAACCAAACAGCAGAACGACCAGCCACTATGACACGCACTGACCATCAGGGGGCAGATGCTCAATGCAGGAGCTGCCCCCAACCCATAGGCCCTAGGCCGGCCAAGGCGGTGCCAGTAGGAGGCCCCCTGATCGCCCTGCTGGTCACGCCACAGATCAGCCCTGATCGCCAGCCAGGCCTAGGGACCCTACCCATGTACAAACTTCATGCACTGGAACTCTAGTAAACCTATAAATGTGTTATGACCCCCTCAAAGTTAATGTTGAAATCGTAACCCCCAGTGTGATGGGGCCTTTGCAAGGTGAGTAGGTCATGAGCCCTCATGACCTCATAAATGGTGCCTTTATAAAAGAGATCCTGAAGAGGGCTCTCTCGTTCCTTCCACCACCAGCAAACAACCAGAAGGTGGCTGTCCAAGAGCCAGGAAGCCCTCACCAGACACGGAATCTGCTGGCTCCTCGATCTTGGACTTCCAGCCTCTAGCCCTGTGAGAAATAAATGTTTGTTGTTTAGGCCACCCAGCCTATGGCGTTTTTTATGGAAACCTGAGCAGACTAAAACACAATGTCATTTATGCTTCTCGACTCTAGATTGGAAGTCTAATAGCTCTATCAGCCTGGTCTGTTGGTTTAACATTTAAATAAGCTGACAACTTAAAAATCAAGAGATCTCTTCCACACGCTTGACTCCGAGCTTCTTATAAAGCAGGAGTAGGGAACCTTTCCCCTGCCACGGGCCATTTGGATATTTATTTATGTTTATTTTATTATTTTTAAAATATATTTTATTGATTTTAGAGAGAAAGGAAGAGAGAGAGAGAGAGAGAGAGAGAGAGAGAGAGAGAGAGAGAAACTCTAATGATGACAGAGAATCATTGATCAACTGCCCCCTGCACATCCCCTACCAGATATAGACCCTGCAACCCAGGCCTGTGCCCTTGACCAGAATCAAACCTAGGACCCTTTTGATCCACAGGCTGATGCTCTATCCACTGAGCCAAACCAGCTAGGGCCATTTGGATGTTTATAACAACATTCCTGGGCCATACAAAATTATCAACCTAAAAATTGGCTGCTGTATTTGGTCAAGCATTCAATTAACTCACCCCTCATGCCTTGGCAGGGCCAGACCAAATGATTTTGCAGGCCTTTTACAGCCCACGACTGGACGTTCCCCACCCCCGTTATAAAGAAATATAGTAGTCTCTCTTAGCCACAGTCTTACTTTCCGTGATTTCAGTTATCCACAATCAATTGTGGTCTGAAATTATTAAATAAAAATTCCAAAAACAAATAATTCATCAGTTTCAAATCACACACCATTGTGAGTAGTGTGATGGAATCTCATGCAGTCCCACTCTGTGCCACCCAGGACACAAAGCACCCTCTGTCCATGTCTCCTGGCTGTATAAGCCACTAACTTAGTATCTCTCTCAGTCATGAGGCTGATTGTCATGGCACCGCAGTGCCTGTGTTCAAGTCACCCTGATTTTACCTAATAGTGGCCCCAGAGCGCAAGAGTAGTGATGCTGGCCATAGGGATATGACACAGAAAAGCCATGAAGTGTATTATGAATCGGAAAAAAACAGTGTATATGGGGTTTGGCACTATCCACAGTTTCAGGCATCCACTGTGGGTCTTGCAACATATCCCCCACAAATAAGGGAATATTACTGTAGATCCCACAACGTAGAGTCCATTTAGAAAGGCCTGGTGCCTCTGGATGGGACATGCCCTCTCTGGTTTACCACAGTCCCCACCAACCAACCCCTGCTGTCTCACACTAAGCTTTCCCTCTTCTTATAATCTGCCTCGCTCCTGAAAACACCTGGTTTGTGATCCCTATACAGTGAGCTTTTGTAGGTCCTGTGTCCTTTGGAAAGTCTGGTGATTCCCAGTGTGAACCCTAAGAAAAAAGATGCCTGCTAAGAAGGGCTCCTGGTGGCTAACTTGGCTCAAAAATAATAATAATGAAAGGAAGGAAGGAAAGGAGGAATGGGAGGGAGGGAGGGAGGAAGGGAAAGAAAGAGAGAAAGAGAGAAAGAGAGAGAGAAAGAGAGAAAGAGAGAAAGAGAGAAAGAGAGAAAGAGAGAAAGAGAGAAAGAGAGAAAGAGAGAAAGAAAGAAAGAAAGAAAGAAAGAAAGAAAGAAAGAAAGAAAGAAAGAAAGAAAGGCAAAGCAGAAGCCTAGCAGTCATTTCTGCACAAGAGCCTCTCACACAAACTGCACTTCTGAAAGGAGCCTCTGAGCTAAACTGCCCGCCTGCGCACTGAGGGCCTGCAGGCTCTCCTGCCATCTCAGCCAGCCCTAATAAAGGAATTCCTGGGATCCTATTTCACCCAATAGGACTGAGGCTCTCCCCATCCAATGGGAGCTGTGCTGCTCTGACCAATCAGAGCGGCTCTATTCTGACCAATAAAGACAATGCTTTTGGACCAACTATGAGGACTGAGTCATTAGCATGAGAATGGACCAATCAGGGACCAGGGTGGGGACTTCTGTCCATATAAACCATCTCTCCTCTGGCTCAGGGAACTACTTTCCACTAAATACTGAAGACTGGCCCTAGCCAGTTTGGCTCCGAGGATAGTGTCAGCCTGCAGACTGAAGGGTCCCAGTTCGATTCTGGTCAAGGGCACATGCCCGGGTGATCCCATTCTGAGGCATGGAGGAGGCAGCCCATCAATGATTCTCTCTCATCATTGATGTTTCTCTCTCTCCCTCTCCCTTCACCTCTAAAATAAAAATAAAATTAAAAAAGACTGCATTTCGGGGACTAGAGCTGAAGCACCGAATTTGTCTTGCCATCTGACTGGCACGGAGGGTGCAAACCATCATGTATCACTGTTGAGCTGTTTCCACCACAGTTTCCTTCTTCGCTGCACGCTAAGTGAGGGATTCTGTTGGCAGTGAATGGGCACCAGTGGCCATTGGCTGATACCAGTAACCTCATGCCTAGCCGTCTCTCCATCAAAGCAAACATTTTAAAATCGAGGCTCAAATTAAAATCGTCCTCAATCTTGCTGGGGTGGACATGGCTTCAGAAACAGGATCACTAAGGCTGCCTTTTCATGTCTGTGACTCAGAGGCCTAGAACTCGGCGCTCAAGGAGAAAGCAAGCACTACCGGTAGACAGCGCTCTGAGCGGAGACAAAGTTAATGCTGTTTGCAGGCCACGCTGGGCTCCTCTGCCACTCCACCCCTACAGGGGCTCCCAGGGCCCCCGGACCCCGCTGTGGTGGCAGAAGTCCCCGCAGACACTCCCCGACCCACGTGCAGCCCTTCGCAAGCCCAGGAGCACTCCCGGGTGTGCTTTATTCCGAAGGGGAAGCGGGCCACCGTAAGGACGACCCGCCATTTGAATGCTGTGATGCGCGAGATGCCCTTCGAAGCGCATTATCTCACTCAACCCTCACGCAGCCTGTGAGGTAAGAAGTGCCGAGTCCCCATCTGACAGAGGAAGAATCAAAAGCTCAGAGATATCAAGTAACTCGTCTATGGCCCTCAGCAAGGTAGGAGTAGAACTGGGGCTCAAAGCCAAGCAGTCTGGCTCTGAAACCACTGAGACACAGTAGGCTACGCTGCCCAGAGGCGGCCCAGGTGCCCTGCAGGGCCCGGTGGGACATCCTCTCCACACGGGGCTGCTGGCCCAGGACCCCTGTGGCCCTGCCTTGGGTTCCCCAGGTGCATGAGCGCACAGCTTACTGGTAGGGCAAGTGGAAAGTGCTGGCAAGTTACCTTCCCTGGAAGCAGCCCTCAGCCACGAAAGGAAGGGGGCAGGTGGGTACTTCAGCTTTCTGCCCCTGGCCTGGGAACCCTGAGCACACGCGCAGTTCCCAGCGGACGAAACCCCGGGTGCCCACAGCGTAGGTGGCTGACAGCACGCGCACTTCGGCCCCCTGCTTCCCGCACATCCTCTCCCCACTGCTCTGGGTGCCTCGGACCCCCTCCAGAGAAACTGCCTGCGCTCGAGTCCTTACAGTCTGCTGCTGGGACTCGCCAGGCAGGCCAGTGAGCAGTGTGGGATGTGAGAAAGCAGCTGAACCTCTCGGGGCCTCACTGGTGAAAGAGACGTGGGGCTGGTAATACCATCTACCATTAAGAGTGGTCATGAGGAGGAAATTCGATGAGTTAATATTTCTAAAGCACCTAAAATAATGCACGGCACGTAGTCGGCATGTTTAAATCTAAAAACTCGGAAGAAATTTTAAAGAAAAATCTCAGAAAACCTATTCTGAGCATCCAGAATGGTGCCTTCCCTTCCTGGCCCATCAGCAAGCCCATAGTCAGAAGAAAGTCCTTCCCGAGCCCACTCCGACCTTCTGAAATGTACCACATGCGGCAGCTGCACCCACACACCCCAACTGTAAAGCCCTATCACCCCCATTTACCGTCACTCGGAATTTCTCCAGATCAGAGACTTGAAAATAATGTGTGAGTCATTCTAGGTGCTAATTGGATACTGCACAGGGATTACATTTCTCACGTTCAAGGTCAACTGAAATGCCTCTGTGTCTGAGAACACTCCTCAGTCTGTCGGAAACATGTTTTAGCCAGCAGCTCTGGCCTGGAGCGATTATCGCCCAGGTGCACACCAGCAGGCACGGGCTCTTGCTGGAAGCAGCAGACAAAACAGCCCATTCCCCCACGCCAGGACTGGCCCGGGCAAATGCTCTGGTCACGCAGGAAACGCATTCCTTGTGTTCCCTCTGCCCGAGGGCAGAAGACATCATTTTGCAAAGTTGCGACTTCACTGTGTACAAGGAAATGCTGCCCTGATGTTTTGTCACCCACAGAAACACATTTAACAGCAGCAAATGGACACGCCTTCAGAAACGGTCTCGGGAGGACTGTGTCCAGTTCTCAGCACCGCTGAGTGGGAAGTCTGTCCATCAGCTCCTCTGGCCTTGACCCAAGTATACTTTGAGGACATAGAGGGAATGTAAGCTTGTCTGGAGCATGGGAGGAATGACCCTCAGTCACCAAGTTCAGCGTAAGCTCAAGGCCAGCATAATTCTCCCACTTGTTTCCAGGGAAGGGTATCCCATGGGGTCAGGACTGTCACCATTGTCCAGGTTTTGTGGAGGGCAAAGGCTCAAGATATGGGTCAACACTCGAGTGCTGTTTCTGTCAAGTTCAGGGGGAGACTAACATGGCTCTTGAAATAAAAGGCAAAATCCTAGCTATGGCCAGCACAGCCCTTCTGGACCTGCCCTCCCTCTGCAGCCCTGACTGAGCTCACCTTCGGCTCTCCCCGCTCTCCCACAGTGCCTTGTGGCTGGTCTCATGCAGCGGCTGCCACTCCCTGCCACAGGGCCTTTGCACGTGCTGCCCCCTCTCTACTTGGTAACTCCCCTTGCTGTTTCCTTAGGGATGCTGTCCCCATGCTCCAGACAAGCTTACATTCCCTCTACATCTTCAAAGTACCATGGGCCTCTTATCCCAAGAATGTTTCCTGGTTGTATTTTTTTTATTTGCTTGTGAGGTTTTCAATAGCTAGCAGTGACGGCAATCTATGTTTCTAGCTATGCTGTACATTTTTTCAGTCAGTAAGTCACCGCCACTTATCTAAAATTGGTAAACATGAACAAGATCATGTTTTTCCTCATGGAATAACTTTAAAAACACTCAGTACACAAATAATGAAAGAACGCAGGCCCCTCTTCCCAAAACGCTTTTCTCTGTGAAACTGGGATGTACCTACATCCAGTTGCTCTCAGGCAGATGAAAATAGGGTCTACCTGGCCCCACACAAGGGAAGGAGGTGTCGAGACAGAAGCAGAGCAGCACTAGGGCCCAAGGTCAGGGCCAAGGTCAGGGCTCGGGTTCTTTGGAAGGTACACCCACGGGTACTTCATGGAGTCACCAGCCCATCAGTTCCATTTTTCCACACGACAGCACCACCTGCCAATACACCCAACCCAGACTACCCCTCAGCAAACCCCGACTCAGCCTTCAGAACACGGCACTGCTCTGTCACTGTGATCACCATCATCCCCACCCCCGACCACACCTCCAAAACGCCCGGCAGGGAACGGGCACTTTCCAGAAAAGTCTGAGTCTGCAGGAACACAGGGAGGCAGGGATGGCCTCACACGGCAGGGGCATGTAACTGAGGTCTTGAAGGCTACATCGCAGTGTTCTGGGAGACACCATGGCAAGGCCTGGAGTTAAGAAAGGCCGCGCTAGGAACAGTGCCATGAATGGACAGACAGACAGCACAGGCAGGCTCGCCCGGTTCCCACGGAGGCAGAGAGAGACACAGACAGCTCACCTCAAACTTCTGCCGCAGCTCCTCGTTGCCTTCGCCTCCTTCCGGCGGCACAGGCACATTGAAGTACTCGCCCTCCTCCTGGCTCAGCAGCTTAAACCTAAAGGGAGACAAAGCCCAGGACAAACTCCATGACTCCACGCAGCAGGATCTCGTCGGCAGAACCAGGGGAGGAGGCCGAGGGTGAGTTCTGCTCCAACAGCACGTGGAGGGTTTGGTTCTGGGTGTGTGTGTGTGTGTGTGTGTGTGTGTGTAGCCGGGTATGCTGTGTGTTTTTATTTTTGTAACTATTCTATGGACATCAGAAAATGTATATTCTGTGCTTAAAGGATGTAATGTTCTCTCGTTCTCTCTCTCTCTCGTTTTCTCCCCTCACAACTGTCTTCGTTATATCGCTCAGTACCGCAAGTTGGCGCCTACTGTTTGCCTGCGGGGCGATTTCTGTTCTGGAAGCTGCTCCGAAGCTCTCGTGCCCAGGTTCCTGTCCCTCTCCCAGCACTGAGGTGCCCTCTTCTTTCACACACACTGCGGCGTGCAGCCCGGCCACTGGGCACTCGCATGACTGTGCCCCAAAGTGCTCGGACTCAAGAGAAGCAGACACCCTCTGCGGCTAGGGCCATGAGTCCTGGTCGGCCTCCGTCTCTGCCTGAGTCGCACCTCTGCCTTTGCCTCCAGGACACCCCTGGGGAAGCTGGTTAGGCCCCCTGAGTCTTGAGTTTTCTCTTCTTTAAATGGAATAAAAGCCTCTTTTTCACAGGATCATTGTGACGCCAAGATATGATGATGCATGAAAAAGGAGCAGAGTCTTGGTGTTCAATAAAAGGCACGTCATCACCATCACTGATAGTAACGTCATTAAACAAACTCAATGCTTCCGCTCTCCCTGACCACCAAGACGCGTCCCCCTCGTCGGCGAGAGGGCATTGGCAGGCATTCGGGTCAGTAGGGCGAGATCCCAAACGCCTCGGTCCCGCGAGAGGCCTCCTGACCAAGATGGGCAGCGCTCACCACAGTCCTTTTCTCCATTCACAGATCATCCCAGGCGGCTTCTCAAATAAAGGCTCGGTGAGTCCAGGCAGAGGTGACCAGCCCGGCATTTAACATTCAATTCTCCCCTTCAAAGTTCCCGCTGGAATTCCAAAAGGAATGCAAAGGAGAGAACATCTGTGTCTCTGCCAGAAGTCTCGAGGGGGGCCCTGCACACAGCAGGGATTCTGGAAACCTCCACAAGTTAAAGTCACAGGAGGAGGCATGGAGGGGTGTTTGGCAAACTTTATTCCCCTTCATGGATTTCAATAAATCCACTAATGATTTTCACTAAATTGTCTTTTAAATAATAAATTCACTTTGGAAGGACACTTGATCTCTCATAAATAAGGCCAACGTAACGTGTTACAAGTACAGGGAACTGTAAAAATAGAAACGTGCCACCTCATTGGTGCCCAAGTCCAAGCAGATGGTAGAACCGAAGGCTCTTCACCTGGTGCACCTCCTTGTTAAAGCAGGAGGAGAGCGGCAGCCCAGCTGTGACATCCCTGCCTCCCGCGGGCCACCCGGCAGCCACTTAGTGGCCGTCTTAATGGTCAGAGCGTCTGTCCCAGGACCCCAGCGCTTATATTCAAGTCACCCTTGTTTTACCTAAGGGTGGCCCCAAAGCCTAGAAGGCGTGCAGCTGGCACTGGATCCGTCAAGAGAAGCCATGGGTGCTTCCTTCAGTGGACAGGTGTGTGTGTAGGAGAAACATGGCCGGTGTGGGGGGCGGCACCATCAGGAGTTTCAGGGGAGCACAGGGCCTACCCACGGATAGGAGGGGCCGCTGTGGAAGCAGCTGGGGAGGAAATTAACCTGCACACCTTGTAAGCAACAACAGCTAGAATGCAGCGTGTCAGAACGTGGAGGAAATCTCTTCCCTCCAATGCCTGTTCCTTGTTTTTAAAGCGCGGAAGAAGTTAAGGGAGGAAAAACACATTAGCAAAATGTTCAGCTGAAATTCAAGGACCACAACACAAACCTACAGGAGGGAGACAAAGAAGCACAGACTCGATACACAAAATCCCAGAGCCGATTCTCTGGGGGGAAAACAATGAAACAGACGAACCTCTGGAAGAGAAGGGGAAAGCGAGGAGACGGCATAAATAAAACGAGCAACCGACAGGAGAATTGGGCTCAGACAGAGCTGACAGCCAGGCCGCCGGGCCTGAGGCTGGCGCCCGCCGAGAACCCCCAGCTGCTCTGCCGCCCCAGCCTCAGCGCAGAGCAGCATCACCAGGAGAGCTCAGCCCTTCCAGGAGGGAAACCAAGCCTCAGGTCCAGGGCATGACCACAGAGTGTTCAAAGAATTCTTGGAACAAGAGCCCAAATCTCTAGAATTTGGTACATTTGGAGTTAAGACAGAATCAGAGATGTTTTGGCTCTAAATCTGAAGAGGACATTCATCTGCAAAATCTGAAGAGGGTTTTTATTCTGCAAAAGTTCCCTCCCAACTACAATGTCACAGCTTTCCTAAAAGGGGGTGGGGGGGTCGGAGCTATGATTACCTCGGAGAGCGGAGTCCTATCTGCTGAGAAGGCCACATCAGAGAGCTGAGGGACCCCGAGTCACACAGCACCCCTCCTGCAAGGAGGCTCTGTGGCTCCCCCTCTGCCCCTGTGGCAGGAGGCCCTTGTGCTCGGGCTCTGCCACTGCCATGACCTGGGCCGAACCCCAGCCTTGTCACTTCTGAGCTGTGTGGCCCCCACACCTTGCTCAACTATTCTGATCCCAGGACCAGTGCTCCACCCAGAATGGCTGAGAATTGACGGCCGATGCAGGTGTACATGCAGTAATAATGGGACGTAGTCCTGGCGTGCAGTCCCTTACCATGAAGCCATTTGTCCTCCCTGCACTCTGCTGTGGGGCCAGGAGGGCGGTGCACCCGTGGGCACAGCCCTGCCCTCTGGGGCCCAGAGGACCCTGGGAAAGAGAAGGGTGAGGGTGGGGGGAAAGCAGGGGCTGTGCCCTCCTGGGGCCCTAGGCAGAGACCTACAGGGAGGGCCAGAGAGAAGAGCTGCAGGCGGGGAAAGGTGGAGGGCTCTCCACGCAGGAGACTCCGACACGAGGGGCAGGATGTGCCGAGGGGATGCAGCCTGGCAGTGGCCTGGGGGTGGGACAAAGAGGACAATGTGGAGGGACCTCCCCGAGGCGAAGGGCAGGAGCTGGGACTCCAGCATGAAGCCAGATGGGGCCCCACAGCTGCACAGTCCTCCCCACCCTTCGCCCCGAGCTCACATGTAGTAAAGAGGTTCTCTGCACATTGGTCCCTGCTCCTCCGTGTGACTCCCGACCCTAGTGAGCGGTCAGCCTAGTGCCAGCGACCTGCGGAGACCGTGTGGCTGCAGCTGCTGCAATAATCGTCTCCCAGGGGTCTCTCCCGTCTCCCCGACCCCCAGGTCCCGTGCTCTTCCTCTGCCCTCTCTAGGCCCGACGTAAGGAGGAGGGACATGGAATCTGGGAGTGGTCATCGGGCAGTGAGCAAAGGCAACTCATCCATCTGTTAAGAACAATTATCCAAAACTGGGGGAAAAGGCAAAAAGATGACGGTGTGACCTGCCCCCTCCTCCCTCACAGCACTATCACCTGCTCCCAGCCCAGGGGGGCCCAGACGGCCCCAGCTCTGCAGAGATGATGCTAACTTAGAGCGGGTGAGATTCAGCCCCGCTGTCCCCACATCCACACATGCCAGGCGGGCTCGCTGCTGCTCAGCGGCCGTTTCCTCCAACTCCCGGTCACGTCAGCCTTCCTCCTACCAACACACACCTTTGGGCCAGCCACTCAACCTCCTGGTTTCCCCCTGGTGAGCTAAGGGGAGCCCTGGCAAACTCTCCTTTATGAGAATTGTGTCTTTAACCATTTGGGCATCGTGCTTCAAGGCACCTGATTATTCTCTTTTCTTTTTTGCCTGGGCTCTGTCCTCTTGGCCTGCCTGCTCATGCCGTGATTCGCCCTCTAATCTCCTCCTCAAGGTCTCCCCCTCCGGAAGCCAGCTCTGCGGAGCCCGTCTGTCCACACTCACATGCCAGTGCAGACGGAGTAGACACGCAGGGCGAGTTTGAAGAAGCCCCGGTCAGTAGAAGGAGAGACAAGGCACTTGCCAGGTGGTGCCTGTCATCCGGTCTCTTTCTTGCTACGCCAGTTTGATCTGGATTGACTTTCACTTGTAACTGGAAAGGCCCCGAGACCACTCAGAAATGCGGGAATTTCTCTTCCCGAAGCCAGAGCTGCCACTACCACTCTCCCAAACTGACAGCGCCAGGTGGGACCGTCTGCTCGGACGCCTACATCCAGACAGCTGCCCAGGGGGCTCCCCAGCCTCCTTGCTGGGAATACTGGGCAAGGAGTTTCTGCCTGAGGAAGGGACTGGGGCAAAAGCTCAAAGGAGACAGGCTACTACCCGGCCAGCGAGCCCCAGACGTGGCCGCAGTCCCGGGAAGGCGAGGTCTTAAAGAAGCCCAGATCTGGCAGTGGGGCACACATCTTTGGGGTAAATTGTGAGAGCTGCGTGAGTGGCCATGGGGTGTAAACAATAGGGAGTGGTGGGGACTGTGGCAAATACAAAATCCTGTCTAAGGGGACATTAACTCTTCCGCTGTTCTCATTTGATTGGGCCCTGTGTGCCCAGATTTTTCTGGTTTTTCAAGACGTAAGTCCCGATTTTTATGCGAAGTCCTGACTTCTAAAATACTAGCGATTAATTCTTTTTCTTTCTTTCCAGCACGAGGACCAAATAAAACGTGTCAGTGAGGCCAGTCCAGTCTACCAGCCTTCACTCTGCGACTCGGCTTCAGCACTTCACTGGCAGGAGGGAAAGGGGGACGGTCCCGGTCCCGCGTTTGAAGGACCAGGCTGACTGCGGCTTCCAAAGCAAACCTTCCTTACCAGCCATCCACCCCCGCCTTCTGCAGCTCAGAGATCCCGAACGACAGGGAGCCCATGAAGTCGTTCCGGCTGGTCAGATCCCAGTCCCAGATCTCCACGGACAGCCTCCGGTCCTTGTCCGAGTCCTTCAGCTGGCTGCAGAGAGAAAGGCATGGAGGTCATTCAGGGCCAGTGACAGCGACCTCGAAAGCAGGTGAAACCAGCCAGAGCACAAGGCCCGAACGCGGGAGTTTTTAAAGATTACAAGCTGTTGCAAGAAATCTATTCCGTTTCCATCCCCACCCCAGTGCTCCCCCGGGAGGAAGCGCTTTGTCTGACAGCCTGGGGCTCAGAGAGGCACAGCCCAGCGACGCCGGCTGCCTCCCTTACGTCTTATCCGGGCTCGCGGTGTGCTGGAAATCTTGTCACAGCGTCGCTATGAGAAATACGGTGTCTATTATGTGATTGTGTGCGTGTCAGCACACATGTGGGTTACAGGGCGAGGCTGGGGAATGGCTGGAGAGGGTGTCCCAGGTGCTGGTCTGAGGGCACATGTGTATTCTGAGGTGTCTCCTTGGCTGAGGCTGAGATGGGCCCCTAGATGGGCTTTGAGAGAGGGAAGAGGGGACGAGGATACCCTCAAGGAATCATGCCTGGAGCCGCAGCCTCTCACGTCCCTCTCAAAGGCTGACGCTCCACCCTGCGCTTGCTGCGGGACTCGGGGCACACGCTCTAAGCCCCGTTGGTGAGATGGGTTGAAATGGCCAACAGAGCCCATCACTTAATTCAGTGCTTGTAATAGTGTGTGCTCAATGGGCATCGGCCGACACCACTCACACCTGCTGGCCCAGGTGTGTCGAAAAGCGACCCCCGGGTTCTCGGAGCACGGGCCAGGGAAGACCCTCCATGAAAGCTGGCAGGAGCGCCCAGCGAGTGCAGGCCCAGTGTTTTCCAAAAACTCAGCCCCGGAAAGGTTAGCACCACACACTATGGGTTTGCGGAGACCCTGAGCTTCCCACAGCTTGCCTTCACCTAGCAACACACCGCACTGTTCTCTACGCCACCCACTCCCCCACACCACAGACATTCTCAACTCTATTAAAGAAAACTGGGCTCGATGTTTACTTGGCTTGCAATGCAAAAATGCAGATGGAAGGGGAGGAGGAGGAAGGAAAGAGTAGGAGAGGAAATGGGGGAGGGAAGGAGGGAGGGAGGCAGGGAAAGAGGGGAGGAACAGCTGGGAGAGGAACTCCCCATCTCAGGCAGTCCACCCCCCCATGCTGGGCTGCAATAATTTCAACTTACAATCTGAACGTCTCGTTCCACTCGGGGTTGAGGGAGCACTTGATTGTTTTGGTCTTCTGTTTGCTCTCACTCTTTGGGTCAGGAATGAGTTTCAGTTTCACGTAGGGATCTGATAAGCCATTGGGGTCCATAGGGACAAGGTTTTTAGCATCTCTTACTGAAAAAAGAGAAAGCACGGTCAGCATGAACAGCGCCCAGAGCATTGAAACACCAACGGGCAGCGGCTGCAGAGCCTGTGGCACCACACACACTTGAGGAGAATTTTATGTTATTAACCTCAATAGCTAAGACGCATGCAAAGCAGTAAACGGGCAAGATACGGCTCTACTCTGTAAAACGTCTAAAATGAATTGCTGACTTTCTCCACACTCTCCCCCTCCGCCCCGAAGATTGACCGTCCATTCTCTGAGCGTGTTTCCACAGAGGCCACGGGAAGACTGACATCTTCCATTTAGCTCCACGTTCTCAAGGCTCGTCCATGTTGTAGCACCAGCGCTTCCCTTACGCTGACTAACAGTCCATTGTATGGACAGACCCCTTGCTCACCACTCCCCAGCTGACCAGCATGCGGGCTGTTTCCACCCTTGGCCATTGTGAATAGGGCTGCTATAAACATGTGTGCAGCCCGACACAAAGGGTCACGTGTTGTATGATTCCACGGATGTGAAACATCCTGACCGGTCATTCTCATAAACAGAAAGCAGACTAGCCATAGCCAGGGGCTAGGGGTGGGGGGAGAGTGGTGAGTGACTACTTAATGGTTATGTAGTTTCCTTTACAGGCGATAAAAATTTCTCGGATCTAGACAGAGATGATGGCTATGTGCACACTATGAATGTACTAACTGCCATTTTTTATGTTATGCAAATTTTACTCAATTCAAAAAGAAAGAGCTGGAAGAGAAAGAGTTGTCCACTAAACCAAGGTACACTCATCATCCATGCAGCACACATACCCAGAACCCAAACAGCCCATAGAGAAGAGAGAGGAAAAATATTGGCTCCACCCTCAGTCAAGAGCACAGCCTAGAGAAGGGAAGAAGGCTGAGGGCAGGCGGTGTAGGTGCTGGCCACGTGACGGTGGAATACAACATCAGGCTGGAGGAGCAGGAAGAAGTTCATTAGCAGCCAAGGGAAGGAGATGAGAAAATGGAAGTTGTGTAGATCTTTTGAGTTGTTTAGATCTTAAAGATACAGTGCCAACTATCTCACTTACAAAAGAAAAATCCAAAGGAATCTATTGGGTTGAATTAAGCTATCTACTGAAAGGCTAATATATAATGACTCCTAGCAAGAATGCAAAGATGGTTCAATCTTAGAAAATCTATTGTTAAAATGGTCATCATATTTACAGGGCTTACCACAAGATCACTGCAGTTAGCTAGAAATAGCTTATTTCATTCACGGAATAAAGGCTATCTGAAATAATAACGCCACAGTTAATGATAAATGCAATCCCTTAAACTCAGGAATGAGACCAATATCCATGATCACTGCCATGATTCAACATTGTTTATAACTGTCCCAAAAGTGCGATAAAACATTGGAAACAGAACTTTGCATAATAGGAGATAAAGCACCCCATTACTCCCCGCATCATCTGCTTCCACCCATCATTTACCTCCCCCCAGAGCTTGTCATCCCAGAAATGACACCACTTTCTCAATTCAATCTCAGCACCCCCAAATCTTATACCACTTCCTTTGCATCTCATTCTTTTGATTTGGTTAAGTTCCATAGCAAGTCCCTACTATGTGTAGGCATTCTGCTAGGAACAGGGGACAAAAGGGACAACATAAGATGTTGATCCTGTCCCCAAGGAAGACATAAAACCAAATTTATGCAACATATAGTTGTACAGTGTTGTGGATACAGGGCTGCAAGATGCTGGAGTCTGTATCTTTCCTATCATTACTTCACATTCCTGAACTCAATTTCTTGACTGATAAAATTGAGGTAATGCATAACTCATTGGTTGTTAGGAGAGTACAATAAGATGAAGAATATACATGCTTGGCACAGAATCTGGGGCCTAGGGAAAGCTAGCCATATTACTGTTATTTCATTACTAAAGGCCCAGTACACGAAATTCATGCACTTGGGGGCGTGGGTGGGGGGGCGAAGAGGTCCCTCAGCCCAGATTGTGAGAGGGTGCAGGCCAGCCCAAGGGACCCCACCGGTGCATGATCGGGGCTGGGGAGGGATGCAGGAGGTTGGCCAGCCAGGGAGGGACTGTGGGAGGACTCCAAGGCATGTCTGGCCCATCTTGCTCAGTCCCGATTGCCTGGACCCTTGCAGCAAGCTAACCTATCAGTCAGAGCATCTGTCCCCCGGTGGTCAGTGCACATCATAGGGACTGGTTGACCAGTTGACTGCCCCCTCGTGGTCAGTGCACAGCATAGCAACTGGTTGACCAGTTGACTGCCCTCTGGTGGTCAGTGCACATCATAGTGAGCAGTTGAGCAGCCTTAGCACATCATTAGCATATTACACTTTGATTGGTTGAATGGCCTACTGGACACATCATATTAGGCTTTTATTATATAGGATTATTTTGTCATTACTCACTGCCCCCTTTTACTACATTTGTCCATTTTTATTATGGAGATTTAACCATTTCTGAATGAACTGATATCAAGCAGTGGTCTCTTCCTGAGAATAGTGCATCTGACCTTTGCACCTGACCTCTTCCAGGAGCCCCTTTCAAACCCCAGCATGCAGCGGGTGTCTCAGGCTGGGGGGCAGAATCCCGCGCCCCATCCTCAGACAGACTCTGACTCAGTAAGTCTGGAGTGACCTGCTCATCTGCTTTTCTAACAAGTGCCCAGGTGATGCTCATGCACAGAGCACACGGTAGGTAAAGTACAGACCTGGTTCAACTCCTTCGGATGCCCGTGCAGTCTCCCCATAGAGCAGCATGTTTAACACCTGCAATACCTGACTGTTTAGTCAGGGCCACTGACCTCTTTTTCCTTAGAGCAGTGGTTCTCAGCCTTCTGGCCCTTTAAATACAGCTCCTCATGTTGTGACCCAACCACAAACTTATTTTCGTTGCTACTTCATAACTGTAATGTTGCTACATTTGTGAATCGTAATGTAAATGTCTGATATACAGGATGGTCTTAGGCGACCCCAGGGAAAGGGTCATTCGACTGCCAAAGGGGTCACAACCCACAGGTTGAGAACCACTGCCTTCAACTGTCACATAAAAAAATATCAACAGCCAACGTAACAATAGCCAGCCAGTGTGAAAGAATCAAAATTATACCTATTTTTTGTCAGATCAGCAAAAGCGATTTAATACATCTTGGTGTGCTGCCGAATTTTAGTAACTAGTTTACACGCCATGAGGTAGAAAGGTTGAAAATCACTGCCATAGAGCACAGCCTCATCTCTCGGGCCTTCCAAGGGGACTAGCCCATGGCAGTGGCTGGGCTGGGAGCTCAGGACTCATCCACCACATCGTAAGCTGCACAGACACAGGGCGTGGAGCTCTGACGCGCCCAGGAGGCTGTCTGGCTGACGGGCAACACCTATGCAAGTGGACACAGCTCATCTCTCTGCCAAGGCCAGGGCCACACCTTTCCCCCCCCCCACCCCCCCCGAGCGAACTGATAGCACTGTCAGGGGAGAGCATGCGTCCCTTGGAAGGTGGCGACCTCACAGTTCCCCCAGAGTGTGCTCTGCACAGCAACAGCGCTGCATTCTCCAGCCAATCTCACAACGCGTGGTGTGCAGTGACCTGTCCTCGGTGGCTGCCTCCCCCTGATCGAGGCATGACTCCACCCTCTCCCGACCCTTGAGGCTCCTTTCCTCCACTTTGGACTTCCGTGGGTCTGTCCTCAGCCACAGTTTCTGTGGGAGGAATGGAGCGGAACTGGCTCTGGGGCTGTGGCGCTCACATCTCCGGGAGCTGTGGCTCCTCATGGCTGCATCATGAGCAACTGACAGCAGTTACAGGCCCGACTGCCTAAAGCTGTTCAAAGTCAAGTCCTTTTCCCAGCAGCAAGAGAGCCGAGCCCACACGCGGCCACGGACTTTGATTTTCCTTGAGAAATGCTTCTTTTCTATCTGGTTGAAGTCCAGCAGATGGTACAGAGTGCTCCCCCCGTGAAGTTCACTGCACTGCTGGCCACGACGTGGGTGTGAGCACAATGATTTAGAGCAATGCTTAATCTGAGGAAGAGGTAAGCAGCCTGGTTTGGGGGATGTGAGCAAAAGAGACCAAATTTAGCCTCATCTCTCACATTCTGAATTTATTACAAAGAGAATGAATCTTTGTATTAATCGTGTACTCATTTTTTAAAAAAATTCAGTATGCACCTGTGGCCTCCAAGAATCCACTGTCCTGCCCTGGTCGATCTGGTTCCATGGATAGCCTGCAGACTGAAGGGTCCCAGGTCTGATTCCAGTCAGAGGCACATAGCTCAGCTGCAGGCTCAATCCTGGCTCTGGTCAGGGCGAGTGCGGGAGGCAACCAATCGATGTGTCTCTCTCACATCAATGTTCCTCTCTCTGTCTTCCCCCTCCCTTCCACTGGCTCTAAAAAAATATCCTTGGGTGAGGATTAACAAAAACAAACAAACAAACAAAGGAATCCATTTGTCCTGGCCTTGAGGGACCCCATCCTGTTTCCCAAAGACTGTAGAGCAAGGAGCCTGCAGAGTGATGCTTAAACACTCAGAGTCTGCACTGGTGAGCCACACATGGACACGGGACACCCTCAGCATATACCCCAGCATCAAAGCAGGGGTGGAGGGAGAGAGACTGGCCAGGTGAAAAATCTCACAGCCACCCATCTCTTCTTGCTGCCCTGCCCTGCCCTCCTCTATTCCAGTGACGTCCTGGTGTCTACCGGTTACCCCAGCCTTCGGTTAACTCCAAGGGGAAGCCCACTGCTCTGCCAGACCTTCTTAAGTTGCAAGCTTCTTCAGCCCTCCTCTCTACAACCATTCCTTAATTCCTGTTTGCTTATTACTTCTTCTAACACAGGTTCTCTGATGCTGTGGCATGTGAGCACTGGTTCCATCAGTCTCCTTCCAGCCCCCTTTATTGGCCTTCCCCTCGGACCTCATCTTATCTCTGATGACAAAACAGGCACGCCTTGGGTCTCCAGCAGCCCCCATGCAGCATCGGAGTCATCGAGCCCGTGGTGGCCACAGGCCCCTAGAACAGCTGGCTCCCCATCCCGCTGGCATGGCGCAGCCTATCTGTGTGGAGACAGACTTCCCGATGGAAAGTCGCAGTGCCATTCTCGCAGAGAGCTTGTGGAGCCACGGCAACTGAAAGGATGGTGAAGAGCGGGTACCCAGGAATCAGACCCGAACTGGCACAGCTGGCCTTGGGAGTCAGAGACCTGGGTTTGAATCTTGCCTCTGTCCTGACTCACTGTGGACAAAAGGGGCCACATGCTAACCTGACCAGCTCAGGGAAGGCCTGCATGGTGGTCTCTCAAACTCAGACCTAATGCAACCACAAAGGAGGGTCTGAAACGAAACTTTAACTAAAGCAGTGATGGTGGGTGGTTACATCCAAGGCCGGTATCTTCACTGACAAGGTCGACCTTTACCTTACCTGAGTCTGTGTATCTTTTTGCATCTATGATAACACACCCTTGAAATGTCTGGGTAACTTGTAACTTCCCTTTTTCTGGAGCCCTTGGGGCACAACCTAATGTGCTGGGCGCCAGGACAGACACCACAAATCCCTTCATTGTCATGTTAATTGTCCCTGCACCCACCTAAGTACGTGACTATCATTTTACCTTTTATCCAATCCCAGGGGTTCCCCCTGCCCCGCCCCCGACTTTGCTTTCTCCCACCTCTCTAGTCTATCACCAATGGATTTCAGGTAACCCACCTACAAGTAGCTCTCCTTTGGTTGAAATGTATAAATACAGATGTATCCCGCCATTCTCCGGAGCATTATCTCAGTTCGTTGAGGTTCTGCTTCCCAGCGTATGTGGACAGTTTGGTTCAAATAAACTCACAAAAATTCTTTACAGGTTTCATGGTTTTTACGTGAACATCACGAATGGTGCTCTTAGAACATCTCTGAGCCTCCGGGGCGCTGTCTCCAAAATGCAATCAAACCACACCCAGCTCAGAGGCTGCTGGCCAACCACACAGCCAGCCTGTCCAGGACAACAGCCTCCTTGCTGTTCTTTTACTCTCAGGAGCCCCAGTTTGGACGGTAAGTTATATGGTTACCCTAATTATACGGGTTAACGTAGAATGTGAAGCACATGGCAGAGGCTTAACAATGTTGACTTCCTTTCTCCTTTGAGACTTTAAGTCACGTTATATAACTGTAAAGCTACACCTCAGGGCCAGAAGAGTGCCCCTCCAATGTGATTCCGATACAAATGAAGCTGGAAGAGGTGGCATGAGAATGACAGACGACCTGCAGCCAAACATGGTAAGTCCATCCTTCTTATTCTGGCCCCTCTCCATTCCAATCCAACCAACTGGAGTCCCACCTGCCCAGCACTTCCTCTAAACAGCCCAGTCATCCTTTACTTTCCAACTACAGCTGACATTCAGTATTATTTTATATTCATTTCTGGTGGACAGCATAGTGGTTAGACATTTATACACCTCGATATTCCTAGCACCCACCTGACACCATGCATAGTTATGATAATACTAGAGGCCCAGTGCACGAAATTCGTGCACTGGGGGGTGGGATGTCCCTCACCCAGCTTACACCTTCTCCAATTTGGGACCCCTCAGGGGGTGTCTGACTGCCAGTTTAGGCCCAATTCCACAGGCATCCCATTCACAATCTGGGACTGCAGGCTCCTAACCGCTTGCCTGACTGCCAGCTTGATCACCCCCTAACCCTCCCCTGCCAACCTGATCTCACCCTCAACGCCCTCCCCTGCTGGCGTGATGGCCCCCAACTACCCTCCCCTGCAGGCCTGGTCCCCCCCAACTACCCTCCCCTGCTGGCCTGGTTGCCCCCAACTGACCTCTCCTGCCAGCCTGATCTCACACCCAACTGCCCTTCCCTGCTGGCCTGATTGTCCCTAAATTAAGGTGACCACATTTTAACATTAACCTCTGGGCCACCGAAAACCGTATATTCTCTTCCCGTTCTCCCGCTTTTCCCTAGCTTGTCGTGCATTCTTTCCAAAAATCGGGACTTTTTAAAAACGCTGCAGGATGCGGGACAAATTGGTAAAAATTGGGACTGTCCCACCAAAAGCGGGACGTCTGGTCACCTTACCCTAAATGCCTCTGCCTGCCTAATCATCCCCAACTGCCCTTGCCTGCAGACCTGATCTCACCCCCAACTGCCCTCCCCTGCCAGCCTGATCTCATCTCCAACTGCTCTCCCTTGCTGGCCTGATCACCCCCAACTGTCTCTGCCTGCCTGATCACCCCTAACTGCCCTTCCCTGCCAGCCTGATTTCCCCTAACTGCCTCTGCCTGCCTGATCACCCCTAACTGCCCTCCTGTGCAGGCCTGATCTCACCCACAACTGCCCTCCTCTGCTGGCTAATTTGGTTCTGATTGTTCTGTTTCTATGCCCACGAATGCCCTCCTAGGCAGCCATTGGCTCCTCACACTTCACCCAGATTTGGTTCTGATTGGTAGGTTTCTATGCCAGTAAGCATCTCTGGGCCTATCAACGGGGCCTGATCAAAAAGATGGGGCTGATCAGCAGCCCAGGTGGAGGCCTGGAGAGAAATAGAGGCATGGCTGCTGGAGAGAAAGAGAGAGGCAACAGCTGCCACAGAGGCTACGATCAGACCTTGCTTCCCTCTTCAGGCCTCTCTCCAGGCCTGATTCACAGCCTCCTCAGCGGTCAGTGCTGGGTCACCACTACAACCCAACGCTGACTGCAGGACTGACTTCCGGTTGGTCAAGCCTCCGGTCGTGAGGGACTGAGGGTTTTCCTGTATTAGGATTATTGACTATATTCCCTATGCTGTGCTTTACATGTCAGACCACTTTGTAGGTCCTCGGTTACGTTGGAGATCCGTTCCCATGGTGCAAAGAAACGTGATTTTCGCTGTAAATCATAAGCGCCTACGTCACTCACATGGAGCACATACACAGCAGTAATGAAGTGAAACAGTAAAAAAAATTTAAAACAAAGATAACAATTCCTGACCTCTTCTTGCGATACATAAATAATAAAAATCATAAAGCACAGAGGTACATACGTCGAAATGACGGAAATTTTTTTTTTTAATAAATGGGAGATGGCGACAGAACCACAAAAGGACATATGTCGAGTCCGACGTAATCCGAGGATGGTCTGTACCTCTTAATCCCTTCACATTTTTTATCCAACCTCCCACCCCCCCTCCAATCTGCCAACCACCAGTTTGCCCTCTGTACCTATTACAATCAAACCTTGTTTCTCAAACCTGTCCCGCTTGAACGATTCAGTTCTCCACCAAGCTGTTCACAGAAAAAATGTCTCCGTTTTCTAACCAAACTCAGTTTTCTGACAACCCTTTCAGGCTAATACCTCAGCATGACAAAAAGCGTCCCAGGCAACAAAGGAGAGAATGCCTTTGTTGCTGGGGAAATCAACAATTAGCACAATTTTAAAGCATGAAGAGACCTTTAAGGGTGCTGATGTTACTAAGTGTGTGAAAGAAGCAATGATCACAGGCAGTTGAGGAAGTAGAAAAACTGTTGTTGATTTGGATAAAGGAAGAGCAGTGAGCCACTGAGGGCATCCCAGGCAGCGATCTGTGAAAAGTGAAGAAGCACATGCTGACCTGACAGACAGCCTGGGCTAGTGGTGGGTGGTGTAATGCGTTCAGGAAAAGAAGTGTTTATTTATAGATTAAATGGATTAATTCAATTTACTTTAACCTTAATAGGAAAAACAACTCAGGTTTTCAAACAAACCACTTCTCGGACAGCCTTCTGGAACAAATTAAGTTCAAGAACCAAGGTTTCACTGCAGTTTGTTTCTATTTTGTTTCTTTTTTCTTAAACATATGTTATTGATTTTTTACAGAGAGGAAGGGAGAGGGATAGAGAGTTAGAAACAGCAAAGAGAGAGAAACATCGACCAGCTGCCTCCTGCACACTCGCCACTGGGGATGTGCCCGCAACCAGGGTACATGCCTTTGACTGGAGTCGAACCTGGGACCCTTGAGTCTGCAGGCCGACACTCTTATCCACTGAGCCAAACCGGTTAGGGCTCTATTTTCTTTCTTCATCTTGTTTTTTGGATTCAACATCCAAGTGACATCATATGGTATTTGTCTTTCTGTGTCTGACATTTCACTTTGCATAATATCCTCTAGGTCCACCCATGTGTCACAAATGGCAAGATTTTATTTTATTTTTTTACAGTTGAGTAATATCCCATTGTATACATGTACCACCTCCTCTTAACCCACTCATCTACCGATGGGCACTTGGGTTGCTTCCATATCTTGGCTATTGTAGATAATGCTGCAGTGAATATAGGAGTGCATATATCTTTTTGGATTTCTTTGAATCAACACCCAGAAGTGAAATTCCTGGGCTATATGGTAGTGCCCTTTACTGATGGAGGAACTTCCACACTGTTTTCCACAGCGGCTGCGCAGTCTGCAAGCCATCAACAGTGCCCGCCCGAGACCTCCTTTTCCTCCACATCCTCGCCAGCACTTGTTACACAACCCAATAGTATTTTACCCTTTATTTCCTTGCTCCCTTTGTACCATTTTTTTTTAATCACATCAACTCCCCGCCCCCTCCCCATCCCTTCACTCTGGGCCATGGGCACACTGCTGTGGTATCACTTCTTTCCTGTCCTGCCCCCATGGGAAAGCCCTCCACTCTCTTCTGGCCAGAGGCCTAGACATCTTCACCCTCCTGTCTCTTCCACAGCACACTCCGCACACTTCTGGGCCTCGGTGATGTCTGACTCTGAGCGTGCGCTGGGGACTCGCTGATGGCCTCCAACACAGCTCAGCCCTTTGCCTGGCCTGCAGCCCTCTTGGGGTCCCTAGTCAGCCCCTCTCATTCCCTAAGAAGCAATTTCAAGAGCTCATCATTTCAAGCTCCCACCTGAGTCCATCTCATTCATATTACACGCGTGTGTCATGAATTTCTACCTCTATGGTGTTTTCATCAGAAAATGTGGGCTGGGCAACTTCTGAGGCATTTGGGAGAGAATTTAAGGAGGTTTCTTTGCAAGCTAATATATCACCAGTTTTGTGGATCCTAGTAAAAAAGGTGATCCTCCTATCGAGGGGTTCAAGCCTCAAGGTAGACGTAGTTGGTGTTCCCTTTAATTATATTATTTAATGTATCTACATCCACATTTTTACCAGTCTTCTCTGTTAAAGATGGAAAAAGTACACTTAAAACCCTCTCCTTATGGTATTTCCAGGAACTTCTCCTTTCACCTCCAGGCGTTTTTGTTTTGTGTATTTTGACCCTGTGTTGTTTGAGGTTCATGCCTGCATTTTAGTCTTAGATTTTACCTTTCATCATCTTCTGAGAGTTTACTTGTCTCGAACTGTCCTTTGCGATAGGCCTTTCCATGCGCCTGGTCCTCCCAGCAGTGCCTGCCACTGCGTGTCTGGCTCTGCGGCTAGCAGTTCTCCGACCGTGTTCACTTCTTTATTCCCTTTCCCCGGCCATCACTCCTGAGCTTGTTTCCATATCACTGGCAACACTCTGTAGTAGGCATTCCCCTATTGGGTGTTTCTGTGCATTTTAGTTTATGTTATCGTTTTAAATTACTTCTTAGTATCATAACATATCCTTCTTGCTTATGCCTTCCTCTTGTCCAACTTCTTTTTCATCTCCTCTACTGCCTTGCCCTCCTGCCCCGGCTCTCTCAATCTCTCTCTGTCTCTGTCTCCCTCTCTCCCTTCCTCACTTTTCTTCTCCCTGTCTTTCGTCACTCCTTTTCGTTGGTGCGTAGTAGTCCACTGTGCGGATGCACCAGTTTGTGCATCCATTCACCTGCTGAAGGGCCTTGGACGGGTTCCTAGTTTTGGTGCTAGAGCTGCTATAAATTTCATTCTCTAAAGTGAATTCCTAGGAGCGGAATCACCGAGTTACATGCTAAGTGTATGTTCAACTTGATAGGAAACTTGTTTCCAGAGTGGCTGGACCCTCTTGCCTCCCCACAGCAATGATCGAGAGGCCCTCGTGCCCTGCGCCTTGCCAGCACACTGTAACAGTACTCACCACCATCACATTTTAGCCATTCGGCAGGTGTGCAGCGGCGCCTCATTGTGGCTTTAACCTGATCTCTGGCGATACTGGATATTTTCATGGATGCATCTGCCATCTTTGTACTGCCCTTGGCGATGTTTTTAAAGCTTTCGGCCATGTTTTTGGTGGGGTTGTTTTCATACTAATGAATCTGAGAGTTCTTTAGTCTAGACACAGTCCTTCATCAGCATGCAATTTGCAAATATTCTCCTGCAGTTTGTAACTTGACTTTTCATTTTGTAACAGTGTCTTTTGCAGAGCAAAAGTTTTTAGTTTTTATTTTAATGAAGTCAAATTTATTGTTTTCTTCCTTTTATGAGTCATGTCTTCCGTGTCAGATCTAAGAATTGTCCGGTTCCAGATCATAAACTTGCTCGCCTGTGTTTCCTAAAATCGTATACATTCACAGTTTACATTTCGATCTATGACCCATTTTGAGTTAATTCTTGTGTAAGAAATGAGGTGGAGGTTTATTTTGTAGGATGTCCAACCACTCCCATATCATTTGGTAACAGACTGTCCTTTACTAATTTCATTGTTTTCAATCAGCCATATATTTGTACGAGTATGTATCTGAACTCTATTCCATTTCATTCATTTTTTTGTATCTACCCCTTTGCCAAAACCTCATTGCTTCATTACTAAAGCTTTATACAGTAAGTCATATGATTGAGTACTGGTGATGCCTCCAAATGTATTCTTCATCTTAAAAAATGTTTTGGCCCTTCTAGTTTCTGTCTTCCCATATAAATTTTAGATTCACTTTGTCCATATCAACCAAGAATTCTGCTGAGATTTTGATTAGACTTTCATTAAGTCTATGGATCAATCTGTAAGAATTAGCATCTTTACTATGCTGAGTCTTCCAGTCCATGAATATGGTATGTCTTTCCATTCTTTAGATATTCTTTGATATCTTTAAATGTTTTATAATATTCAGCATGCAAATCCTAGACACATTTTTTAGATTTATATTTAAATATTTCAAATGTTTAGAGTTAAAGTAAATGATGTTTTTTAAAAGTTTGGTTTCTAATTGTTAATTTATATCAAAATTGGGGATAAAGACACTTAATCAGTAATAATAACTTAATCAATAATAACTTAATCAATAAAAAAATTTTTTTAATAAAATAAAATCGATTTTTTGTGTGTGTTGACCTTATATCCTGCAATCTACCTAAAGTCACTTATTAGTTCTCAAAGGGCTATTTCTGGTGGATTGTTTTTTGTTTTTGTGTTTTTTTTTGTAGACTCTTATGAATTTTTACATAGGCAACTATAGAGAGAGTTTGATTTCCCTATCGAATCTGCATTTCCCAATCTTTTAGTTCTTTTTATTGTCATTATACTGGCTAGGTATGCTGGTATGATGATGAATAGAGTAGAAATCCTTGTCTTGCTCCATCGCTTAGGAAGAAAGCGTGCAGCCTTCCACTACTGCGTACAGGAGGTCCTCGGGCCATGCTGGACATCCGTTCCTACAGCAAAACGCAAGGTGGTTTCTGCCGCAGTCAGAACCCACCGACATAAGCGCCTACGTCACTCACATGGAGCACATACACAGCAGTGATGAAGTGAAACAGTAAAAAAAAAATTTTAAAGAAAGATAACAATTCCTGACCTTTACTTGTGGTAAATAAATAATAAAACACAGAAAGCACGTATGTGCATACGTCGAAATGACGGAACTTTTTTTTTTTGATAAATGGGAGATGGCGACATAACCACGGAATGCTGTGCATCGAGTCCAACGCAAGCCGAGGATTGCCTGTATGTTAGTTTTGTTTATTTTGGTGTCTTTCTGTTGTTGTTTTTTGTAGATGTCCTTTATCAGGTCAAGGAAGTTGCATTGCCTTTTTAGTATGCTGGGAACGTTCATCAAAATGGGTATTAAATTTTGTCAAATGACTTTTTTCTGCATCAATTCATACATTCCTGTGGTTTTTCTTTCTCTAAATTATTAACATAGTGATTACGCTGATGGTGTTTTGATTACTGAGCCAGTTTTGCATCCCCAGGAGAAAACTCATCTAGCAGCAGTGCATTGTTCTTCCCACATATTTCTGGATTTGATTTGCTAGGATATTGTGGAAATTTTTTACATTTATTTTCTTTTTTTTTAAATATATTTTATTGATTTTTTTACAGAGAGGAAGGGAGAGGGATAGAGAGTTAGAAACATCAAAGAGAGAGAAACATCGATCAGCTGCCTCCTGCACACTCCCTACTGGGGATGTGCCCGCAACCAAGGTACATGCCCTTGACTAGAATCAAACCTGGGACCTTTCAGTCCGCAGGCCAACGCTCTATCCACTAAGCCAAACCGATTAGCGCACATTTACTTTCTTAAGGGACATTTGTCTATAGTTCTATTGTTTTTGTCTGGTTTGGGTATCAGGGTAATGCTAACCTCATCAATAAGTTAAAAGCGTTCCTTCTTTATATTTTTCAAGCATCAGTGTTATTATTTCTTCTTTAAATGTTTAGAATTCCACTAATTTTGTCTCTAGCATTTCTTTATCTGGCTTCCACAGTTTTGATATGTTTTAATTTCATTGGTTGAAAATATTTTCTAATTTTCCTGGAGACTTCCTCTTTGGACCATGGATTATTTATTTTTAAAAAATATATTTTATTTTTTTATTACAGAGAGGAAGGGAGAGGGATAGAGAGTTACAAACACCAATGAAAGAGAAACATCGATCAGCTGCCTCCTGCACACTTCCTACTGACGATGTGCCCGCAACCAGGGTACATGCCCTTGACCGGAATCAAACCTGGGACCCTTCAGTCCGCAGGCCGACGCTCTATCCACTGAGCCAAACCAGTTAGGGCAGACCATGGATTATTTAGAAGATTGTTTTAATTTTCACATTTTCAAAGGGCTCTGCTTCCATCATTTTAACTTTTACCTACTCTTTACTAAGACTTAGAACAGAGCACACAGCTCTCCACCAGACAGCCTGTACTGGATGTCCGGTGTGATCCTCTAAAAACCCCTTCATAGTCTTAGAGAATGTCTTATTAATATTATTCACTGTAAAACTATGTCAAAGGAGGAAAGCCATATATTATCTTTTAGACATGACAAAAAGGCAAGTGACAAAATTCGATAATCCTTCTTACTTTTAACTCTTAGAAAAATAGGAATGGATGGGTGCTTGTCTTGGTTTAGTGACTTATCCAAGGCCTTCCTCAGGCACCTGGTAACACTCCAGGCTTTCCGGTTCCATGAAGGCAGCGGTTCTCAACCTTGGCTGCACATGAGAATCACCTGGGAATCTTTTTAAAATCCTGATTTCTGGGCCTCATCCTCTGGAAATTCTGTGTATTTGTTACTAATGTTGTGGCCCCGCCCCATAACGAAGAAACAGAATTTCCAGAGGATGAGGCCCAGAAATCAGGATTTTAAAAAAGATTCCCAGGTGATTCTCATGTGCAGCCGGGGTTGAGAACCGCTGCCTTAAGGCCACCATCAGATTAAGAAAACCCTCCATCACCATGGAACCGAACACTGTTAGGAAGCACCAGCCAATGCAGTTACAGAGAGGCACTGAGAGGCGTAGGTGTTGGAAAGAGGAGACAAAATGAGCCAATACCGTGTGACCTGTTTCCTAAGGAAAGTCCTCAGTGGTTCTGGCAGGTACTGACATTCTCTTCCCCATTGGCAGCCCCGGGAAATGCTTCCCATGTTTAACTCCCAGTCACACAGTGAGACTTCAGAAGGAGAAGTTCAATACAGAGTCTCAGTTGAGCATGAATTACTGTTTTATTAAGAAAAATAAATGTTCCTGTAAACCTGAGAGAAAGGACCCATGGCATCCACTGGTTATTGGAAGGCTTGTGCACATCGTTCCAAACAAACTGGGACTGGATACAACATGCATGTCCCCGAAATCCAGGGCGCTAACGCCCCAGTCCCGAGTCTGTGTGCCACCGCACTCCCCACGCAGCTGCTGTGCTCTGTGGCGGGGAAGTCGGGGCTCAGAGTCCACTAAGCCCAGCTGAGTGTCACCTCTTCTCCAGTTCCCCTGGTCCCTCTGGTCCTGCAGACGCCCACTGTCACTCTACACACCCTCAACCCCGAAGTCAAGGCTGCTCAGCTCCACGGGGGATCTGAGTTCATCTCCCTCTGACATCTCACAAGCCCAGGCTCTCAGCTCCACAACAGGGTGGGCAATGTCCCCGCTGCGTCCCCCGAGGCCGCGGGGCAGCGAGCAGGGCTGGAGGCAGGAAGAGGCAGAGCTCTTCGGACCAAGTCGGAAAGGAGACGTGAACTGCGCATGAACACCTGTTCCCGGCCGGCTGGGTCTCTCCCTGTGCCCCAGGCAGGTGGTTTGGGAGGAAGACACCCAACTCACCAGTGTCATTCTTGTTTGGAGACCACCTCGTGCCTCAGGCTGAGAGGAAACCAGAAAGACGAGGCAACGGCTTCTCCACCTCACTTCTGCACAGGACCACACAGCCCCCACGCTCGGCCACTCCTGCCCCGGCCATGCCTGCCCAGCCCACTCCTGCCCAGCCCACTCCTGCCCAGCCCACAACTGAGCCCACTCCCGGCCCACTCCTGAGCCCATGCCCAGCCCACACCTGAGCCCACTCCC